>PVIU01026655.1:0-21689 GCA_004026605.1 Ondatra zibethicus | reverse complement strand
CCCACAGAGAGAGGACTGCTGAACTTGCCGAAAGGTGAGATGATCCTTCAGGGTTCCTGCTTCATGAAAGAGTCTGAGAGACATTCTGTAGGATACAGAAGAAAGTGGCTGAACTGTCTTTGAATTTTCCTGCTTCATGGAAGTGTCTGCTGAATACTGTACTGCCCCAACAGTACAGAAAACCTTTGGGTGACTGTCCAGGCAGCGAGATGTCTCTGTCACTTCTAGAGTTTTGGATGTTGCTTACTTCTTGCTTACTTAGGCAATATTATATCCTTCTGAAGTCTTTGATGGAGTTGAATAGATAGATGGTTATAGTTTTCGTTTGTTATGATAAAAAATAAAATAGATGTAAATATTGTAACTGTAATTCTTGCTTGATAACTGTTTTGTTACATGTAATTTTACTATGTTAAAATGAAAGCCTTTCTTTTTTGTTTAAACAGAAAAAGGGGAAATGGTGTAGGAGGTCCTTCTGTATTTCTGTTGCTTTCATTGGTTAAATAAAGAGACTGCCTTGGCCTTTTGATAGAGCAGCCCTTAGGTGGGTGGAGTAGACAGAACAGAATGCTGGGAAGAAGGCAGTGTGGCGGACGCCATGTTTCTCCTGCCTGAGATGGACGCTGGTTAGACTTAAGCCGGTAAGCCACAGTCAAGTAGCGATACACATTAATGGAGATGGGTTAAATGAATATGTGAGAGTTAGCCAATAAGAGGCTAGAACTAATGGGCCAGGCAGTAATTTAATTAATACAATTTCCATGTGGTTATTTCAGGGCTTAAGCTAGCCAGGCGGTGGGACACAGCCCGCTCCTCTTACTACAAGTTGGCAGAGAGTCTCACCAGGTTAAGAAGTAGAGGTCATCTCCCTTACTTCCACATGACTTGTCTGTATAGTGTGACCCAAAGAATCAGGCCTCACTATGGCCTACACCCATCCTGCTGCTCCCTGGAATTCAGGATCCATCTGAAGCAGACTGTTAATTGACCCCAGACACCCAGGCCCCACCGTCTTCTCATTCCTACCTCCAACTACAGAGGCCGCAACTTAATGGTTCCTTACTTCCAGCTAAGCAAAGGCAGCTGACCCCATTCTGCCCATGAAATAGGAGAAGTCTCCCATAGACAGCATCAGGAAAATTCTCCTTTCTTAAGCAAAAGGGACAATCTTAGCTGGCACAGCCCTGCTGTCCCTATCCTCACTTTCTATCTTGAATATGCCCTGGGTACACAATTCTCTTACAAAGGAGGCAAAGTACAAAACTCGGGACCCACTGACTCCAAAACCGCTGCTCCTAACCACGGCCTCCCACAGACAGAAAGAAGAAAATGCAAGCAGAGTGCAATAGAGACAAACGCCTTGGGCTCGGCGCCGTTCCTGCTCTATTCTAGCTGCTCAGCCTGGGAACAGATCATCCCCTCATCTGTGAACACAACTTGGGTAAACTCTCAGAAGTGCCCTCCAGCATTCCCCAGCATTCCAGTTCTATAGTTGTGAGTCCAGAAGATGGACATTCTCTAACTCGTCTGATAAGCCATTAAATGCCCAAAGCATGGCTGGATCTAGCAGCCCCAGACCCTGTGGAGAGAGCCAGCTAGTGACCCAAACAGTCCACGTCACTATCCTCCCCCCTGCTGGAGAGTACTGTCTGGACATACCATGAACCCAAGAGTCCCTCTATCTTCTCAAGGTTAAGGAAAGTATACAGTGCACAGTTATTATAGTCTGCCACAACTTTGATTCCAAGGACAGATGCCACAAACTGTCCCCAACACGTCATTTAGGTGCTTGGGCCCACATCTGTACATTTGGCTTAACAATAAAAACCTCCTTCTTCCTACTTCCAACCGATGTTACAGTGAAATCGTGTAAAAGAAAGTCCTCTGAAAACGGCAAACCCAGGGTCTAGCATTCTCAGAGAAGCCTACGGGGGCCACCATTGGATTGTGAGCTTGGCTTGTAAAACACCCACAAGCCACTCAACTTTACACAGTGAAGAGACGCCGTTGAAGGCAAGCCTGTGATACTCTGCTATCTAATTGCACCCTCTGATCCATTTTTGTGGCTGCTCATACTTAGCTCGGTATGGAAAGAGTCTTTTTGAAATACCTAACTTTATGTTATTTGTGAACCCCAAAGGCAACAACAGAAAAAGAAAGGGCAAGGAGTAGTTGAGAAGTGTTCAAAAGTTCAGAGACAGTATGCTCCCAGCCTAGCACCTTCCTTTCTGCCTCACCGGGTCTTGTGTAACCCAATAAAAAAATAAATAAAAGACAATAAAATCAAAAATATGTCCTCCACAGACATATTTTTCTAGCACGGGTTGTGATTCGTCTGCTTCTTCTCATGGAAATGTGTTATTTTCAGCAGTGGTATTTGGATCTGAGGCCCCAGATGAAATGTTACCAGTCAGACATCAAAGAAAAGTCCCTGGCCCTCAAGACAGCCAGCAGAGGAGGGGGGTGGCTTTCCATCTTCTTCTTGCCTCTCTTTGATAGTCTGAGCCCCCGAGCTCTGGTGGGATCCATCAACTTTTGATGCTGCCTCCCATCCATCAGGTGGGATCATTTACTAAGACCCACCCAAACCAAACCAAAGAAAGGGGATGTCGTACTTCTAGGTTTAACCAGTGATCTTTTCAAAATGTCAGTGGTTCTCACCTGGAACATGATCTAATGTCTCAAGGATGCTGTGGGAAGCATGGGGCTTCTGGTCCCTGGGTCTGCTTGTTTCCCAGGCGGGGAACTGCCAGGTAAGTCTGGGTGGCTGGGATCACAGTGGCTATGAAGAGCCCTTCCAACTCAGCCTGAAGTACTGGGTACAGCTGGCCTCCACTTCCTCATGTGACCTGTCTTGCCATCTTAGGCAGGACATGACCCTTACTCCAACCCATGACTATCCACCACCACACAACTTGCTCTTAATTAAGCTGCCTGTTCTCTTAAGGTCTGTTGCCTGATGGGAAAATTTGTCATACAAGTCCACTGCAGGAAACAACATGGGAGGGGGAGCCTGGCATACTGGCTATATGGCCAGGCTTTGGGCAACAATGGGATTATGTCTCAACTCTGCCTCTCACTATCTCTGGCATCTAGGCATTGACTTTTTCTTTCATTTCTTGAGCTGTTAAGGAGCCAGGGCTAATCTGGGTGTCGCTGAGTTGTTAGATTGTGGGATCCTATAATTTCTTCAATATATGCCTGCCATATAAAGACTCCTCAGTAAATATCAATGAGTAAAAAGAACTACTTATTGAATGCCTCTCTTGGGCCAGGCATTCAGGCTAGGGACATTGTAGTTACTCTGTAGTCCTCACAGTCACTCAATGACATACAAGTTATGAGCTGTGAGAAAGCCAAGTAACTTGCCCAAGGCCACAAGGCTATTGAGAGACACATCAGAGGTAAGATCTGAACCCAGGTCTATGTGATCTGAAGTCTTTTGTGAAGGCTTATGTGGAGGGAGCAAGGTTGTGTCAAGAAAACCATAGTTGAAGAAGGAATCCTGGTAGGGAGCTTATGTAAGGCCAACCGCAGCAAGAGTTACTCATGGCAAGATCTTCTTTGAGGGAGGGAGGATGAAGCTCAGTCACCAAAATGAGACAAATGTCCTGATGTGGGATGCCCCTCTGTATGCTGTGAATATGTTTTATTACCATTGTTTAATAAAGAAGCAGCTTTGGCCTACGGCAGGACAGAATATAGCTGAAAGGGAAATCCAAGCAAAGAGACAGGGAGAAAAAAAGGCAGGGTCAGGAAAATGCCAGCAGCCACCAGAGTAGGATGCCAGAGCATTACAGGTAAGCCATGGGCCACGTGGCGATACACAGATTAAAAGAAGTGGGTTGATTTAAATATGGAGAGCTAGCCAGTAAGAAGCCTGAACCATTGGCCAAACAGTTTGTAATTAAGATTAAGCTTCTGAGTGGTTATTCGGGAACTGGCGGGTAGAAGAGAAATCCCCAGCATTAGAAGAAACCACTACCGATACTGCTGGTCAATCCAATGCCACCCCAGTCCTTTCCCACAGAATCTTAATTGGAATCAGTCATGATGCGTCTGTCTTGAACATGCAGGCACTCTGCTTGCTAACTGCTCATGGCACTGATGATCTGCATCATCCTGAATTTGTATGTTGCAACCTACCCATCCAGGGGATGGGGTTAGGGGGTGGGTCTCAGGGAGGTGATTGAAGCCTTTATCAAAGAGACCCACAGGGAGGGAGACCCACGCTTTCTCCTTTCCATGATAGCAGGGCTCAGCAGCCAGGCAACCTTGGAGCCAGGAGAGGGGCCTCAGCAGATACTGGCCACCAAAGCCTTTCCCACGGACTTTGCTGCCTCCTGACCAGCAATAAATTCTTCCTGCGTAGCAGCTACCAAGCCTGAGCCTGCGGTGTTTTGTCACAGCTGCCTGAACTGACAAAAACAGAGCTGTTGGGAAAAACTGGGGGAGGGGACGCTTCGGGGAAGAACTTTGTTTCTTAAATATCAAAGGCTCGCTGGGAGGTGATGGCTCACGCCTTTAATACCAGCACTTGGGAGTCAGAGGCCGGCCTGGTCTACAGAGTGAGTTCCAGGACAGGCTCTAAAACTACAGCGAAACCCTGTCTCTAAAAACAAAAAATAAAATAATAAACTGCCTCTCTAGTTCCAGGACAGGGTCCAAAGCTGCAGAGAAACCCTTTTGGTTTTTTTGCCTCCTGAAGTTCAGAGTGCGCATGTGAGAAGTGGTGCAATGGCTACGGTCAAGCCTGAGGTCAGTACTTCAGGGATGGCAAGGAAAGAGGGGGAAAGAAGACGATCACCAAATCATCCTGCCAACGCTGGAGCCACCCCTCAAAGCACCTTCTTCAGCAAATACTAAACTCAACTCTGGATTCCCTTACCCAGCCAAGCATCCTGTGGGAAGCAGAAAGCAGCCCCAAAGGAAAGAAAATAAGCTTAGCTACCCAAACCTCCTCTTCAAAATAAAAGTTTCTCTATCTCATAACACAAAATAAAAGTGTCTCATCGCACAGCCTGCACCTCGCTCTACCAGATGTTTCCAAGGTTAGCTGGTTACACAACATTCTTCTTCCCGTTTTTTGGAACCTCCCCAACCATGACCACACCACTAATGATAAGCTATTTAAAGACATCAAGTACCCTGAATCATTTTTATATCCACTACACTCCCCACCCTGCCTGCCAATGATGACTCTTGGTGCTATTTCCATCCTGAGTTGTCATGCCTACTACAGACTGGACAAACACACCACCTTACACCATGCACACGTGCACAAATGCACACACACACACTCCGTGAGATGGACTGTGCTGATGTGACAAGGGGCCCGCCATAATCGGTTTTTGTAAAAGCCGCTTCTCCTAGCTTATGATCAATTAAATCATCAGTGTGTACTCTCAAGTTTTTCTACTCCGTGATTGGAGGGCTAGTAGGGTTCCAGACCCAGCTCACCCACCTGGCACAATTACACGTCAGTCACATGGTTTGAGGATAGTCAGGGGAGAAGGGATGAATGGATGCCTGTGTCCACAGAAGACAGTAAGATGCCACAGGAGGCAGCACCAACTATGAACGGTGCCTGAACACACCAGAAATGGTAACTTCTAAGAGCTGACCCTATTTATTTATGTTTAATCGTAACTGATATTTTTTTAATGTGTGTTAGTATTTTGCCATGGGAAGTTTCAGGTCCCCTGAAACTGGTGTTGCAGACAGTTTGGAGCCGACATATGGGTGCTGGGAGTTCAACCTGCATCATTTGAAGACCAGCCAGTGCTCTTAACCTCTGAGCCATCTCTCCAGCCCATTAGCTGTCTGGGTCGAGGAGGCAAACCAGATGTCTTATTTGTTAGGAGAGATTATCATGTCTGAGAGGGTCACTGAGTGGGAGAGGACTTGCCTAGCACACACAAGCCTTGGATTTGATTCCCAGTACTACAACCAACAAATAAATAAATGTTTTGGGATATGGTGCTGCACACTTGCAATCCGAAGTCTTAGGAGGTTGATGCAGGACCATAAATTTGGGCCCAGCTTGAGCTACATTGATCCCATTTTAGAAAAACAAGGACCATTTGTGAGACCAGGCTACGGTTTGTCTGGAGGTCATCATTTACTAACCTAGTGCCTAAGAAAGAGAAGCCTGTGGTGGAGAGAAGCCTTCTCACTGGGGTTTCCTGGTCACCAAACAGAGGCACTTTCCACCCAATGCAAATGAGACCATTCATGCTCCATCCACAGGGCACCCATGCAAGGCGGGCGGCAAGAGAGGGGCGGGGAGAGTCCCAGTCAAAATAAAAACAAAGAGATTTCTGCAGGGCACTACCTCCAGCTGTGAAGGCAACTCCTTCCTCCTGAAGTTGAGATGGAAGGAAATTAAATCCGGGTGCTTATCTCCATGGGCGACTTTCTGGCCTTCTTTCTCTGTCAGCTGAAATCTCTTTGGCTAAGACGGTCTGTTCTGTCTGTTGGTCATGTTTAACCTATCTCTCCGCCACCAACGCTACATGAGGAACGGCGAATGTATCAGATGCCTTGTTGCAACAGAATGAGCCAGAAAACTGACTCTGAAGCCTGAGAAGGCGGAGAAGAGGGGAATGTTTAATTCCTGGGCTACTGGTCACCACCTGTCACTCGGGCAGGTCTGTCAAAGGAATATGGACTGCAGTAAACTGTGCTCAGAAATGTGACTACATGAGATGAGCCTATGACATCTCTCTCTCCCCCCATTAATCTGCCAGTGGTCATTGTCTGCTACTGCCTGACTGTGTTGTTCCCACTGTTCACTTGTCACAATTTTGCCAGAAGATGATGACTCTCTGTTGAGGTGTCACTTTGAGGCTATGATGTAAAAACTAATTTGAAAAGTCCTCCCATGAGATGAAAATGTCAATTTTTTCCTTTGCGATATCCTTTTAATGTTTTTGTCTTTTTAAGTCATTCTCGTCCATTTCTGCAGCTCTCTACTCCCTGCTGTCCCACCACCACCCTGAAACCCCAGTTGGGTGCTTTCCTTGGCCCTTGACCGGAAGTGCGAAAGCAGAGTGGAGAGGTTTGTGGTCAGAAGTAAGAAAGATGGTTCAGTCAGCTCCAGGAGAGGCATGCCTTCAAGGAAGAGAACAAAACGCACGGCACCTGAGGAAAACAGATTAACATTGTTAATGTCCTACTACATAGCAGGCATGGGACAGTGACCCCAAGGCCATGACATACTTGCTATGCTCTCCAAGGGAGGAAGCCAGTGCTTGAGAAGGTAACAGAGGAACCTACTGACGAGACTGAACTCTTCTCAGCAGAAATCCCACTCCTTTCTGCTCACAGAGGCTAGTCACACATCTCCCTGATATATCTCCCTCGCCCTTCCAACTACCCAACCAGAAACAACAGGCACAGACCAGAACTGAGGCAGTAACTGGTGTCAATGTCAGATAGAAATGCCACCAGCACAGGACAGCATGCTGGACTGTAGGACAGCCGCATTCTGGACTTAGGAGGTAACAATGAGCAGACGTTCACTGAGAGAAGCTCCCTGCTCCACAGAATCATCCAGAGCTATTGATACTGACATGGCATCCTTCCTCAGGTGGTCCCTCATAGTCATGCTGGAAAGTGTCTGATGGCTTAACAGGCCTTGCCTTGTCCCTTGATCCTGTAATCCCAAATCAAGAAAGCCTTGATCTTTATCCAAGTGAAAAGCAGGAAACTGGGGTTAGGCCAAAACCAGAGCTGTTTAGTTCACGATTTAACACTGGGAGAAGTAGAAGCTTCAAGTCTAGGCCTGTTCTAAGTCTGGCAAACACCCATGTGCCTATTACACTCACAGCTCTACACAAAACAGCCTCATGCACTGGCCTCTGTCCTGAGCAGGACTGGAAAGTGTATTTCACAACACCCTGTCTGGGAGCGTTACCGTCACACATCTCCTGCTTATACAATGTCCACCCCATCATTAAAGGCTGTGTGACCAAGGCCAGATACCCTGGTGTGACCCTTTGCTATGCCACTTCCTGGCATGGAATCTCTGTACTACATCTGTGAAGAGAAGTGAAAGAAGCCAGGGCAGGAACTCAAGGCAGGAACCGTAAGGCCAGGATTGAAGCAGAGGCCATGGAGGGGTGCCACTTACTGGCTTGTATCTCCTGACTTGTTCAGCCTGCTTTCTTATAGAACCCAGGACCACCAACCAAGGGATGGTCCCACCCACAATGGCTGACAGACTTGCTTATAAGCCAATCTGATGGAGGCAGCATTTCCTCAGTTGACAGTCCCTGTTGCCAAATAACTCTAGCTTGTATCAAGCTGACAAAAACCTAACCAGGACAATGCATGATGACTCTTAATTTTTACCAGTATAATAATAAAAGTGGTGATTCACATAACATAATTTCCCATAAAGTAGGTATGTTATCAGTTCAACAAGAAACCCTGGACCCTCCGGAGCTACCCTAGGGTCTCAGTTCCTCCATCTCTTGTTTTTGTGAACTGAACTTCAGGGAGACTAGGAGGGGGCTGCCTCACTAGAGCACACCAGAAACAACGTTAGTAATTACATTATAAATAGACGTTGCTTATTCTGCCTCAAATTCAGTCAAACCTGTGTACATTTCATCACTTTAAAAATGCATAAGCATTCTGTCATAGATGGAAGAGGGGCAATGCGGCATGTTCAGGCAGCTGCCGGGGGAGCAGACTGCGTTGTCTTCAGTAGTGTATGGGTTATCCATGCTTCCCTGGGATAGCTTCACACCCATGCCATGAGTGATCACGGTTAAACCGGGTAAGATGCAAAGCAAAGAGACATGGAAGTGGGATGGGTACTTGGTGGCAGGGAAGGAAGCGAAGAGAAGGTGCAGGAATGCAGATGACCATAACGTACTATACTTATGTACGAACTGTCAAAGAGTAACATGTGTGCATGTGTTCATACATACGCGGACTGACCCTGACTCTCAGCTTGACTTATCATTTATGCTGATGTAAGCATGATCCATAATCATCGAAAAAACATATGGCAAGTTCGCAATTTGATCTTTTCCCCAGCTAGCCATGGGCAGTACCGCACCCTCTCGTGATGACGGACTGTGACGGCACACCACAACTCCCAGTCAGTCACGTGATCATGAAGGCCAAAACCAACTGACTTTACAGTAAACTGTGTTGCTAAGCAAACATGCTAGGTAGGTTAGGTCTGTTAAATGTCACTGCCTTTTAATTTTTTAAAAATCGAGATAGGATTTTGTTATGCAGCCTAGACTGACCTTGTACTCCAGATCCCTGTGCCTCAACCTCCCCAAGGTTAGGGTGACCAGCACATACCACTACATCAACCTCTACTCATGCATTTGGATTGGATATTTTCCATTTTACGGTGGTCTGTTGGGACAAACCTTTTTAAAAAGTCAAAGAACAGAACATCTATATTTTTGGTTTCCCCAGTGACACACTGGAGTCATTGTGAGTAGAAAAACCAGTACTTGTACTCACAGACATAGAGCAAGGACCCCAGCAGCCACTGTCAAGTGCCATGCTCTTGGCCTCAAGAGTCATGTGAGGGCTCTAAGCTCTAAACTACCGCCTCCTGGGCGCTGTTCTCAGGTTCACTGTCATCACCTGCCTTCAGATCCAATCCTCTGTTCCACGTCACTGTCTGGGCTCGCTCCTGAGAGTGGCTCATGCCACTAACACACATGGGGAAGGTTATGCTCTGCTGGCTCCCACACACTCCTTCCCTCCAGTCTTGTACCGCTTCGCCACCCCATCCACCCTGGATGCTAGTTTCCAAATACAAGGCTTGATGCTGTGGGTATTCTGCAGACAGAGCTGTTGAGAGGGGCCATGGCAGTTAGCGCTCTCACAGCTGCCAGGGGCTCAGCCCTCCCTCATTCTAAATACACAACATGCTGCAGACACAGGCAACTGCTGGGGCCTGCTGGACAAGGATGAGGAGTCCAGGCTCCACAGGAAGACCCTGACAGTCTATAAGATCTGGGGTACTATTGTCAGCATGCAACACGAGCACGCATGAGGCCATGAACAAATAACTTTGGAATCAATGAAAAGGACAAGGATGAATGAAAAGGGCCAGGCTTGGGACACTTGTGACAACCAGCTATGGCGACTGCCCGAGCAGTCATCTGGCATTGCACTTCAGAAGCTGTCATGGACTCAAGTGGATACTTGCTAGGGTCCTATTCTACCCACTCACCAAGGCCTGTTCAGATGAATTGCTCAAACGACGGTCTCCATGGCAATGAACTGACATGTGGAATTCTAGAATTAGGAAGCAAACAACCGCACTGAAAAGCAGACCTGAAATTTGCTCCCGATGGAAATGAAATGAGAGCACTCTGGTCTAGAGAACAATGACGAGAGGTGAGCCAGCCCCTTACAGGGCCAGCCCCATGGCCATGTTTCTTCACACACCTGGTGGGGCTGAGGGAGATGTTCTGAATCTCACTCTGTAGACCAGGCTGGCCTCAAACTCAGATCTCCCTGCCTCTGCCTCCCAAGTGTGGGATTAAAGGCATGCTTTAACCAGCTGCGAGATGGTTCTTGCACACAGTTCTGACTGGATACGTCTCCCTGCAGTAAGCATCAACAGGTTGACGGCTTACAGAAATTCACAATGGAGCACCATCTTCTCAGCCTCCACCGTGAGCTCTTCCCTCAGATAACCGACTTGCTTTCCTTTGGTTTTGGCTTTGGTAGCTACACTTCTATTTAGGAAAATCTCATGTGTTTTATGTCTTAAGTGACTTAGTTGGAACTCAGAAGCCACTCTGTAGGGCCGTCTTCATTTCTCTCCTTCTCCCTGAGTGAGTATTGACTCCGTTGCCCTGGAGACAAGATAAACAAGGTGGGTCTCTGAGAACAATACTTCTTTTTATTCTTCTCTGTGAGGAAAAATTGGATAAGATTTAAAAAATTTTAAACATTTAAAGGTTGGCATATTCTACATCTGATATTTTATCTTTCAGCTTTCTCCCTCTGCTCAGCCATGAGCCTCAACATCAACAATGAAATCCACACCGAACTACTCTGGTTGTTTACCTTTCCTTTGCCAATCCTCAACCAGCATAGGATTTATAAAACCTTTAAAGACATGGCATTTGCCATTCATTTAGGGCATTTCATTAAGAGCTTATCAAGGGCCCAACGCTCAGAAGGGTGAGAGGCCTCCTTTCCCAGCGGGCGGTATGAATGCTGCAAAGGAAGTTGCCCAGGTCTGTCAGGATACTCAGATACCTGCTGGGAAAGAGTGTGTGGCAAGTTCCGAGTGAGCAGAAGCTAGGCTTGAATAAAGGACGAAGAATGAGAGGTGGGAGAGGAAGTAACACTAAAGAAACAGACTAGCACAAATGAGAACGCTCTTGACCTCAGCCCAAAGGCAGTCATGACCAACGGGTAGACTGGTTTAGATTCCCAGAGCTGTGCCCAGTTATTTCGGTGGACATTTATTGAATAAAGGACTTTGTGCAGAAAGTAAATTAAAAAGGAATGAAGGGTTCTGGTGGATGCCTCTGAATAAAACGCTTGCCAGGAAAGTGTGAGGCAAGAGTGTGAATCCCAGTACCCATATAAGAGCTCCAGGCTCGATGAGATGCCTGCTCAGTCAGTGAAGAAAGACCAAGACAACACCTGATGTCAGCCTCTGGCCTGCACCCTCACATGCACATGTGTGCCAATGCGCATACGAACATACATACATACCACACACAAATATAGTGTCCTGGCTAGTTTATGCCAATGTGACATAAACTAGAGTCATCTGAGAGGAGGCAACCTCAATTGAGAAAATGCCTCCATTAGATCTGGATGTAGGGCATTTTCTTTACTAGTGGTTGATGGGGGAGGGTCTAACCCTGGGCCGGTGATTCTGCTTCTAAAAAAAAGCAGGCTGAGCAAGCCAGTAAACAGCACCGCTCCATGGCCTCTGCATCAGCAGCTCCGCCTCCAGGATCCTGCCCTGTTTGAATTCCTGTCCTGATGTCCTTCAGTGATGGACTGCAATGTGAAAGTGTAAACTGGATAAATCCTTTCCTCCCCAACTTGCTTTCAACCATGGTGTTTCATCACAACAACAGAAACCCCAAGACAGAGAGAATGAATAAAATACAATTATAGGAAGCATGAAACATTTTTGTTCAACTAATATATTCAACACTGGTCCTACAGGATCATATTTCCTAGCAATTTCATGGCCACCTTAGTTTTTAGAAGTATAGTCAGTGACGTACGACATGAAAATTGCCCAACAATGCAGATCTTGGAACAAACTCCCCACCTTAAAAGATTCGAGAGACTCCAGCACGGTATCTCAGACCTGTCATTCAAGAGCCCAGGAAGCAAAGGCAGGAAGACAGGAGGATGGTTCAACTTTAGCTGTAGAGTGAGTTCTCAACCGGCCTGGGCTACAAACCAAGGAGAGAGAGGGGAATGAATGTGAGGATATACGATGACCAAAGAAGACAGAGTGTGGGACGTTTGACTCCTAGAGCGACAATGACACTTAGGGAGCTCCGCTTACAGGAGGCGGTTAGTCTTCTTTGAGAGATGGCACACCGAAGAAACAAGCTGTAGCTATCAGCCAAGGACAAACGCTAAATTGCTCGCTTGCTCTCCCTCTCTCCCTGTTTGTCTCATTGGGGTTTTGTAGGGTTCTCCTGTGTAGCCCTGGCTGTCCTGGAACTCACTATATAGACCAGGCTGGCTTTGAACTCAGAAATCCACCAGCCTCTGCCTCCTGAGGGCTAGGATTAAAGGCACAAAGGCACGCGCCACCACACCTGGCACAGCTAAATCGTTCTTGAGATAGAGTTGCTGCATAGGTCCTGGAAAAAGTCATGACGTCTTACGTTTTGAGGAAGTGCCTAAATTTGACAGTCTCAAGCCTGCCAGGGCAACTGCCAGTGGAAAAACTTCCATGACTTGATGACTTGACACAGTGACACCCTGGGGCTGCTGGCTCTACCCGTGCAGGAGGCCAAATTGCCCAGGAGGCAATAGGGTATGGCAGCTAAGGCCAGCACGGCCCTTCCATATCAGTAGGTCTGAAGCCATTGCCAAGGATTCTCAGCACAGAAGCACCCATTCAGACACTGACGGTCAAAGCTTCCACATAACTCAGAACCTAAAAAGGGAAGGTGCCCCTCTGTGTCACACAAAAGAGATCACCATCTAGGTCAAGGTCAGTGAAGATGGGACCCTGTAAGGGCAAGTCCTTTAGGTTTCAAGAAAGAGCCACCGACAGTCCCCAGTCCCTAAGGCAAGAACAGGAGTGGGGGAGTCACGTCCCTGGGAGACCCTGTCACAGAGAGTATAGGGAATGGATAATACATGGAGAGGGATGGATACCCAAATGAATGAGAGGAAGGGAGGGAGGAAGGGAGAGAGGGAAGAAAGAATGGAGGAAGGGAGACAGGGAGGGAGGAAGGGAGGGTCAGAACCCCAAATCCAAAGAGAAATATTAATCAGAAATGAAATGTAGTGTTGCTATACGAAGGACAGGGTGATCAGAGGCCACACTGCTGATCTGAATGTAGCAATTTACTCACTGAGGACAGCTATTCTGATTGAAGCAAACAGCCCGCCCCCATCAGTTCCCTTGGGAAGGAATCCTAGTCTCGGGACTTTTTGATCCCTCAGACGTCAGTCTTTCCATGTGGGGGATCAAACGAAAATGCAGAGAGAGCATGGGCATATCTATTTTGTACCAGCCCTCTGCTACCTGAGCGGAGAACACGTGAGAAATGTAATCTTCAAGCCCAAAGCAATGCTGTAGAAAATCCCAATAAGTAGAATAAAACCCATGTGCGTATGTGTGTACGTCTGTATTTTAATGCCACCACGCCACATCTGCTAAACCCTCACCTGTAGGCGATCTTTGCAAGGCATTTACCTATAAACAAACACTAAGCCCCGGCTACTTCCACGCAGGAATTGCCCAACAATATAATAACCCTCGCCAAATCCCTAGTCAAATTTCATTTAAATGGAGCAAACCAGCTGAAACCAGCCACTCTGTCACATCTGCCCTGCCCGGAAGCTCTTGCCAGAAAGCAAAGATGTTCTTGGCAATTCATGCTGACACACCCATCATTCTGTTCCCAAGGAAGAGGCTTGTGGAAATTCATCCTTAAAAATAAAAAACACCTGGGGCTGGAATGCAGCCCAGTTGCTAGAGTGTTTGCCTAGCATATACAATGCCCTGGGTTTGATTCCACTGCTGCCTAAAACTGGGCATGGCAATGCACACCTATAACCCAGCACTTGAGAAGTGGGGACAGGAGGGTCAGAAGTTCAGGGTCACCCTCAGCTATAAAGCAAGTTTGAGACCTGCTTGAGACTATGTCTCGAAAAACAATAAAAATAAAAGCGCTAACAATAACATGCTAAGAATCACCAAGGGCTCTTCATATGCCACCTGACGCTACTCCCAGCCCATGGGCTGTGAGTCAAGGTGCTGGCAGGAAAGAAAGTGGCTACCAGCAAGAACTCTAGCTTCCTAGCTCACTCCTGGCTCTATCTCTTCCAAGCCTTGTGACCTTGGGGGGGGATTATCAGTGGGAAGTCACAAGAGACACTTCCAACACCTGGCTCGGGGATCACAGTCTCTTTCATACCCCATCACCCTCACTTCAGAAAATTAGCTTCCATTTTCCACTTGTGTCCCCCATCCCCGTCCCCGCTTCCACCCAGTGCCAACTTGCCAGTCATAGAGTGGGTACTAAAAAGTGCAGCGGCCTCAGGGGCCCCTGGAAATTTCACTTCTAAATGCATTTTGCTAACCAAGAAAGGGTAAGTTTACAAAGTCCAAGAAATATCACGTTCATGTATTTTCATTAATCACCTCCGAGCAATGGTTCTAACCTCCAATTTCAGTATCTGCAGAAGCCCCTGACTATGGGGTCATGCTCAGAGCGCCCTAGTCTGATTTCTCCCAGACAGAGCCTTGAGTGGAGGAATCTGATAATCACTGTAGCCAAGAGCTCCACTCCCTGGGTTTCAGGCTTCCTGGGAATTCTCCACAAATATTTCTAAGTCTTGTTCCTCATCAGGTAAGTAAACCATCCCACAAGGGTAGGATTTCCTCAGAGGTGGCGCCTGCTGCCCTCCCCTCCCCTCTTCACTGCAGACAGCCAATAATCATGCCCCCGGGGCGGAGGGGTTGCAGAGCAAGGATGAGGCACACAAAGGGTTACTATAACAAGTGGGCCCCCAATTTCTACCAGCCTCACAGGCTTAAGATACCCCTCCCTTCAGCTTCCACTGGCACCCTAAAGCGGGCATAACTGGAGCCAGGTTAGTGACAGGGAACGTCACTTGGATGGACCCACCGCACCAAAAGATAGGATTTCAGGAGAGGTGCACCTTACTCTCCATACCATCCTCACAGAAACTGCTGAGCATCTCTCTCTCTCTCTCTCTCTCTCTCTCTCTCTCTCTCTCTCTCTCTCTCTCACACACACACACACACACACACACACACACCAGACTTTTTTGCTTAGCAACTGTTTACACCCCACATTACAACATGCATGTACATATGCTCAGGGTTTGTTGGTCTGAGCATGGAACAGGGCAACATGGAACAGGCAGAAGGAGGAACCGAAATAAGTCCATCCTCTCCTTGTCTACGAGAACCATGGCACAGTCCACAGCCATGAATCCACTTGAAACCATATTCACGGACATTCCCTCGCTGATCTTCACAATGGCTCTGAGAAACAGAATGGGCAGTTTCCTTTCAGAGAAAAGTTCACAACAGGCTAAGCAAATACCTTGCTCAAGGTCAACCAGAAAGAATGTGAGAAGCCACACAGGGCATGGCTGGCCCAGCTCCTGGACACGGTAGCTGCTTTGCAGTAGTGGCCCTGAGCAGGGGACATTGGAACTGGAAAAGAACTCTGTAACTAATGCAGCGTGACTCCTCCCCCCGCCCCAAATCTAGAAAGGAAGCAGTGTTACTATGTCAGTGAGACCAAAGATCAAACTGATGCTTTGTGTAAAGCGACACACCCCCGGGGATTCTTACACAGGTGGTCCGCCCCTGCACCAACCTGCTGGTTATCTTTCCAGGAGACTTATGTTTTATCCTCTTGTCACCACCCCGTAGAATGGTTGCTTTGTGTTTTCCAACACAAAAGTGAGAATGACTCTTATGGGGACCAAACACTAGACTTTAGACAGATTCACGCTACCTGCCTAGGAGGAGGTGGCAGGGATCCTCGCTGGCTCCCACAAGGGACACTGAAGCATCCACAAAGTTACCCAGACATAGGAGTCAGCACCCACACCATGGAAGAGCAAAGCTCGGAGGACCAAAACAGTCTCACCCCCTTGCAGTTTATCGAGCATAATGAAAATTACAAATATACCAGAGGCAAATCAGAGTGTTCAGCCACACTGCTGATCTTTTCCATTCTTAACACCTTAATTGGATTTGCCCTGAGTCATGCCTAAAAGCCCCTGGTGATTCTTGATCCCACTACAGGTGAACGTCCTCAGCAACCCAGTTGTTTATCTAAACCTATTCCGGAATTTGTGCTACGGTTGCCATTGTATCCTACGCAAGGAAAATGAAAAGGCCAAATTTAGTAGCAGACGACAAGCGTGAGGTCCCAGCACTTCCCAGAAGCTTGTGAAACCCTCTCTCCTGTTTACTCAGAAAAGGGTGCCTGTGGCGCACGCTCAGTCTGGAAAGGTTCTTTCCTGTGGCTTTAAGAAGTGGAAACAAGAGGCTCCACCATTGGGCTGCCCTGGGGGATGCTGAGCTTCTGGGCCTCTGTGAATGGCTGGCATCATTTCCCTGAATCAGGTTCCCAAAACAACACAGTGATGAAAGAAAACAACCGAACATATTGACATGGCATCTGCCCCTGGGAATTCTTAAACAGGTGGCCTGCCGTGTCCAAACCAGACAGACAGAAGGTCTGGGGCCAAAACCACAGAAATCCCTTTCTGAGGGGTTTTCTTAACTGGATACCACAACCTAAGAGACAGGGGCACAAGGAGACTGGATTTCTCCTCAGTCAGGAAGACAGACCAGAAACTGACGCCAGTGTGTGATTTTCAAAGATGTAGGACAATAATATCTCAAATAGCAACGTCAATAATCTTCTTGCCACCCACCCATGGGTTAGCATCCACTGCAGAAGGCTTTGCGTTTTGAATTTTTAGAAATCGGGTGCTCATAGATACCGCCCATAACAGTCACTCCCAAGCCCTGGTCTCACCGTTTTACTAGCCTCTCAAGAGCATCGCCCACGCAGACCAGCTCTCTGATTTCCTCCTGGTCAGCCCCCAGGAGCTATTTTGGGCTTGCTCTGTGTGTACTCCGCTTTTCCTGCCGGGACTGACTCAACCCCTCTCCTCTCCTGGGACTCTGTTCACTAAGTAAAACTTTTGAAAGATGCAGCCTTCTTCCAAGGCAGCACTTCGTGCCTGGTTCAACTTGGCATGCTGCCAGGAGGTGCCAAGTACCACCCTGTATGCCAGGAAAAGGGTGGGGAGGGCAGGATCCTCCTCAGTCTCTGCTGGAGCCCCTCTCGTGCAGACTCCAGCTGGTTCCTGTGAGAGCCAAAAGGCATGCTGTTGAGTGTATGAGCCTTGGCCCACAAGGCACCTGCCTTGGTCTAACGCCTAGTTTCATCTCGATCCCCAGGACAGCCTAAGTACTCCTCTCTGGCTTCTCCTTTAGACTCCTTCCCATTAGGGCAATTCAACCCACCCAACAGAATCCGACCTCTTTACTTGTGTCTCTCCTTTCTCCCCCTGCTACCCTGGCTCCATAAAGATAACCCTTGTGCTTGGATGACTCCTGCATCCCATATGCTTTTTTACATATGGAATTTGATTTAATTGTGTTATCAAAGTAAAGTGCTGAGAGGGTAAGATGAAAGAAAAGGGGGGGGCAGTTGAAGAAGAGAGAACCTGAAAAGCCTTTGGTTAGTGGAAATTGAGACGGTCCCTCAAAATTACCACGCCTGACTGTGCGAATTAAGATCAGGCTGATGATGAATCAGTCGGAAACAATGACGGGACCTCTACCCTCCGCTGCCCAAGAGAGGGTTTCCTAGTCCAGTGGCTCCCTGGGCCAAGTAGGTAACATCAGTGAGAGGACAGAAGCCAGATACTAAACAGCAGGGAGTGATGGTGTCATGGAAACACTGTGTAGCCAGCCTCACCCAGCAAAACACTCGAATTCAAATCTAAACACAAGCAAAGCCAGCACGAAGCTCTGGTCAGACTTGGACGGCTAGCTAGCTCTGCAAACACGGTGCTCTGCATTGTCGGCGGGGGGGGGGGGGGGGACTGGCTCTCTGTTTCTACAGCTGACATGTTTAAATAGAGTACAATGGTGTAGCATTAGTCTGACTATGTTGCATTGCCGGTCAACATATCTCTGTGGATGCAGGTATTGCAGTCTCCAGTTCTAAATGTGCTGAATGTCCCAGTGTACTAATTTTGGTGGGGGAAAAAAATCCAGGGAAACAATATTTGAGGCATGGAACCTCACTGGAGAGGCAAGAGATTGCCAAGCACAGGCAGATCATTATCTTACCATATTGCAAGGTCAGAATTGTCTCTTTTGATTTCTCCTCTCTCAACACTTTGGCCCAAGCAAAATGCCGAAAGGTGATGATGCATCCCCGCCACCCCCTCCACATGCACACGCACACACCTTAGACCACTCTCTGAACACCTCATCCTTAGCAGGCTTCCTCTTGGCCATCCTGTCTCTCCTCCCTCCACTCCTCTCCGAATGAGAGCAGAAGACAGCGGGCTTTCCCAGTGCAGCGCTTGCTCACACGAGACTGCAGCTGTGATTTGTATGTCATTGCCACCACAGTGGCATGAGTGGGACAGAATCTGACTTGTCATTAGCGGCCCAGTGAGACACACACGCTTATGTGTTGCCATTGCACAAATAAAGGGATCGATGGAAGAATGAAGGAAGGAAACGAGACTTTCAGGTAAACTGCCCGGGCATCCTCACATAGGTCATATCATATACATGCCATACAGAGTCTTCTTGAAGGGCAAAGACAAGCCTTCAGCCTGAAACTCACGCCTGAAGGTTTTATGCAGTTTAATCTGTACAATAACTTCCATAATGTAAATGCTACCGTATTTGTTTACTGTCGCTCTCTTCTACCCTCTCTTCTTCCCTCCCTCCATTCCATCCTTTCTTTCTCTTCTCTGTCTGAGTCAAGAAGCTATGTATCCCAGGCTGGCCTCAAACTTGCTGTGTAGCCAATGACGGCTTTGTACTCCCAATCCTCCTGCCTCCACCTCCCAAGTATTGGGATTAAAGTGTGCACTGTCACACCCAGTTTCTGCAGTGTTAGTGATCGAACCAGGACCTCTTGAATACTGGGCAAGCGCTTTCCCAAGTTATGTCCCCAAGCATTGTAAGCAGTCTACAGCTAGTAAGTAGCTGAGCTCCAAACTCCAACCAGTGTCCCTAGACTACGGTACCTCCTTCCGCACCACGTGAAGATAGGCCGTGTCTGGGACCTCCCAACCCCTGATGAGAGGTATGCTTCTGCCTCTGCTGCCCCACTGCCATGCTCCTGACCTTGCCATTTCAAGCTCATGTGGCAGAAGCAGCTCTCAGAAGAAGTAGCCCCCGCTGGAGCAGATCCTGGCGCATAGCTGTTAGGATTAGAAGTTGGCCTTCCACTGGCAGTGGACACTTCATCTCACCAGACTGGCCTCTGTGAGCATCAGGGCTCACATTCACCACCACCTCAGGCGAATGTCCCTGCTCACCTGTTTTCATCAGCACGTTATAACGTCACCAAAGGACAACCGCAAGCCACATCCTAAATCCATTTAAATTATTTAGGCAAAATTTGTAATTACATTTTGAAGAGTGTGTGTGTGTGTGTGTGTGTGTGTGAGAGAGAGAGAGAGAGAGAGAGAGAGAGAGAGAGAGAGAGAGAGAAAGAGAGAGAGAGAATAAGAACGCAAAGCCATACGCAGCAGGCTCCTAAAATACCCTGTGTTTAAAGGTGGAATGACGCACACCTCAGCAGAGAGAACAAGACAGGAAAACCTCCCTGGCATTTGCATCTTATACAGTTATTGAGTAAACCCGTCCTTGAAGTCGGTGGTAGCATTAAGTGACAAGGAGTTTGATAGTGAGTCAACTGTTCCGTACCTACCCAGTTTCTATTTTAGCATTGCAGCCTGAGGTGACACAAACTAACCACGTCATTCCCAAAAGAATCTTAAATCAAATCTTCACTCGATTACATCCAAAATGTCCAGCAGTCCCATGACATCCTGTCTCAAGCTCTGTGAAACCCTGAGAGAGCTGCACAGCAAGGAACTGAGCTCCTCACACCAGCTGATGCAGGCACTAAACACATTCTACCAAAACTCATGAAGAAAGAGACCAGACCTTTCCAGAACCTAGCTTCTCAGCCCAGTGATGTAGGAAAATGGGCATAAGCTTCCCTGTCTTTGAATTTGCAAGGATAAATTTAGCAAAGCTTGGGAAACACAGTTCTGGGTGTGGCTTACAATTCTGTTCTAGAGAACAGCGTAATATCTACTATGGGACAGCAGACACATCAAAAGGCAGGCAGCACCCAAGACCAAACCCAGTGGCCAACAGCGGTGAGAAAAGCCCACAGACTAGAACCATTGGATCCCAATCAGCTGCACACTGACCCAAACAAGAGGAAACCTTGTGAATGAGAGGGTATTTGTTCCTCAAGAGTAAGTCACGATCCCAGAAAGAACATATCTTCAAATGAAACGTTACTCTTTCTGGTTTCGCTTTTCAAAGACCCCCCCCCCGCAATACTCCACTGGTTTTCTTCCTTTCTTTTCCTTTTCTGTGAGCTCACTGTCCTTTTGGAAGCTCGGGGACATCTGATTTTTGCCTGATCTGGGGTAGCCAAGAAATGACATCACGCTAAGTGAAAGAAGTGAGCCGCAGCTGGCCACTTCTGGGTGATTCGGTCTCTATGCTGCACGTTTAGACTTGCCCCATTGGATACTCCACTGGGGTGTTTGTTTGTCTTTGTTTTTTGCTTCTGGGGGCTTTTCTTGGGATAGTGTCACACTCAAGGATTCTTTTCTCAGGGACATTCAGTCCCCATAAGCATCCTCAAGCGAGTCCTATCAACTCACCAGAAGCATTCTTTCACCTCTGCTCAGGGGTTCTTTATCTGAGGTATTTTCCCAGCCATTCTTGGAATCCCATTCCTCAGCTTACAGCAACCAATAAAGCACTTTCCCCTGAGGGCAGACCTACTTCAGAAGAGCAGAAGGCACTGGCTTTTTCAGTATGGTTTCTCTCTCCCTTCTGACAGAAATGTGAAGAGATTTTTTTCCCCCTAGTAGTCACTATGAGACTGTAGTTGGGTCCCTGGGGTAAAAACTCACAAAAATGTGATTCCCCTATAGAATCCCTCTGAAAGTATTTTAAGTGGGGTGTGTGTGTTATATGAACATGGTTATATAACTGTAGATGAATGTATGCATACATACATGAGGAGGCCAAAGACTGATACTGGGTCTCTCCCTCAGTTGCCTTCTGCCTATTTTTTTAAGGAGTCTTTTCATTAAACCTGGACCTCATGGATTCAGCCAATGACCTCTGTGGACCCCTTGTTTCTGTGTCTATAGCACTGGGCTGACAACCACACCATATCTGACTTTAACAT
>PVIU01026654.1:0-21684 GCA_004026605.1 Ondatra zibethicus | reverse complement strand
AGCTTCCGTTTTTACTTACCCCATTAAACTACTAAAAATCAATTTATTAAAAGTATAAGTAGCCAAAAGAAGCTGGAAGCTTTGATGAAGCTACTATCAAATTAAGTTTTTAGAAATCCTCTATCTTTGAGAAAGAGTGCGGAAATGACCACACACAGTAGCATGCAACTTAGTTTGTTGGGAACATTTGACCAAGACCCGGTTCCTGGCCTCCCTCATGTGCTAGAGGGTAGCGCTGAAAATCAACTTGCAAATAACAGTGTGAAAATATGACCTGAGGATCTGTATCAAATGTCTCCACCTACAGTAGTGTCTGTAATATGCAATACTGACAAAGATGATTCATATGAAATGAAACTGTCTGAGGTACCATTGTCTAGATTTGTACCTGCTACATACTACCTCCTGGCCTAGAGGATGTAACTTAACAATAAAGATTGGCTGTGTTCCAGGGATTCCAGGTTTGGAAGCACATGAAGCTTCTTTCAGTGGGTTATGTCATAACACATTGGTAGGCATCCCATTTCTTTTCAAATACTGGTTTAAAGAAGAAAACAGATCAATTTTCAGATTCCTATTGCTATCAAGGATCTGGGAAAGCATAGAAGAGAAGAAGATGATTTTTAAAGGGTTCAGCAATCAGCTAAAACCAATGCATATAACATTTCTCTCATAGTCTTAGTCTTAAAACACTGTTTTTTTTTTAACTTGAAAAGTGCCCCTTGTAAAAGTCCAATGCCTATCCAAACACCACAGTAACATTGAAATAAAAATAAAATTGATAAGAATTTAACTAATTAATTAGAACAAATATTACAACAAACCAGGCATGTTTTGTGATGTTCTTCCAGTTGGCATTGGAAACAGTTGTCTCTGGACAACTTTAAACTGAACAGTACTGCCCTGCAAGAGTATATTCACCATGAGCACAGTGTTTGTAAGGATCTTGTTAAGAGATAACATGTGTGCATCATGAAAAAGGTATATCTATGTTAACATTGTAATTGATTCAAAGTTATATCCATACTATACAAAATCCAGAAATCCAACTCTGTTTGAAAAGACATTTTAATTTATAGAAACATAAGCAAAATTTAGATAGTTGAGTTCTTAACAAAAGTTGAGCCCATTTTAGAAAGTACTCTGGTGATGGCACTGTACACAAAGTGAATTAGTTCTTGCTTGTCAAAGCAGAATGAGGCACAAGGGAGCAAAGGATATATAATGCATTTATAATATAATCATCTGTTTATATAAAAGTAGGAGAGAAATACACTGGTCAATGGCATTGATCCTCATGAATTTACAAACTAAGCTCCCTGCTCACACTTATAAATGTTAAATATAATATGTGGGCATACTTTCCAAAAAAAAAAACCTTCCTTCTTTACTGATCAAGTGTTCATAACAGTATTGGCATGATTCTAACATCACAATTTGATACACAGATCTATAAATTATATCCTATATTGTTTAGCAGACTGTTAAAGTAAATGTTGTATAGGACTACAGAGCACAAATAATTTGATTAGCACTTATTACTTCACTTACTATTGAAGGTTAATATATGCTAATCTTGAAACATTTAGGAATTAGCATTATACATTATCATAGGTAGCCATTTTCTACTAATAATTTAACTACATTGTGCTTAGTCAATATTAAAGTATTACTTATATTTATTGTTAAATCTGATCTTTGTGGGTCATATATACTTCACAAATGAAAAAAATCTGAGTTTTTAAATAAACTCCCATGATTTTCTTAAATTCACAAATCTGATATTGTGTTCAATATTATGACATATATTAAATAGATAGTAAGAGAGATTGCACTGCTTGATTCATAAACACAGATCAATTATATTTAAGTCCAATGTTTACATTTAGTGTAATGATCATTTGGTTTCAAAATATTGGCTTAGTTCTGAGAGATGGCTCAGAGGTTAAGAGCACTGTCAACACTTCCAAAAGTCCTGAGTTCAATTCCCAGCAACCACATGGTGGCTTACAACCATCTGTAATGAGATATGGTGCCCTCTTCTGGCCTGCAGGGACATGCAGACAGACCACTGTATACTTAATAAAAAATATAATGAAAAAAATTGGCTTAGTTCATTATCTTCATTTTAATTTTTGGAAATTGAAATATATATATTCATTTCCCCATTTTCCTTTCATCATTCCTAAGCCTCCCATATACCAACTTCTTATTCATTCTTAAATTCATGCTCTATTTTTCCATAATTTCAATCTCTATATATAAACTGTCAACATATATATAAAATTATAGAAAAAGAAAAATATATGTCCATATATTCATATGCATACATTCCTAAATATAATGTAGCAAATTTGTGTAATGTTACTCGTATGATCATGTTTTCAAAGCTGACCATTCTGTATTGGGCAACCAACTGGGGGGCCACTTTCCTGAGGAGGAATATTACCCCATTGTATTCAACTTTATTCACCTGCTCAACTTTGTAAGCATCCTTCTGTGACTTTAGAAACAAAAAAATAAATAAATACATAAATGATAAATCCAAATAGCATGCGGTGAAATTTACAAATGTGCAAAGTTATGAATTATTTGTACAGAGCTGCACTCCCTGTGATGGTCTACATGGGAACGGAGATGCCGATCTGTCTGCAGCTTGCCAATTCTTGGCATGTACTAAATGGAACAGAAAAATAAATTTCTAAAAATATTGTTAAATCAAAGAAGTTCATGTTAGGTACGACTCAACTGGCTTTTTACTACACGGTAGATGCCTACATCCTTAGTATCAAAGTGTGGCCTGAGAACAAGGAGCATCTCTAGAGCACTCCTTAGAAGTGGAGGTGCATCTACCAAAGTCATAGCACTTACTAGAAAGTACTGGGCTGATCTGAATGTGCTTTCACTCCAAAGTCAGAAAACGAGCGATCTCATAATAGTACCATATTTTATCAAAAAAGAAATCATGCCATTGATTTCAAGAATACAGAGTGACTCTCTCTGTTGAAATACATTATTTCCAAGAATGCTAACAAGGTAAATAATATGTTGAAGATTTCTAAATATCCAGATGTTGGACATTGTTTACATCATATCTAGTCTATCCATCACCCATCTTAAGAAAATTTCCTCCCAGATGTCTGACATCATTGAAATGACCACAGAATCTCTCATGGCTAACTTACTGACTGCGCATTTGTGGAATTCTATGATGACCTGCAAAGAAAAACAAGTACTGTGTATTTAAACTTTTCCATACAAGATGCAATCCTTCATGTTAAAGGCAAGTACCCCATGTGTAGACCACAGCACTCTACTGCCTTTACCATTTCTTACACACAACCCAGAAACCTCAACTCTCTGCCTGGAAAATGAAAAACAAATCACCTCTGGCTGAACTACCACTTTTGTTTCATTAGTTCATTTGTCTGGACAAATATGCCTGGACAGCTGTAAAACACTCATTAATTGCTGTATAATATTCTCTTCTGAAATGTCAAGGAACAGGAAGGACTAAAAGGATTTTGTGTGGTGCTGAATTGATGGCTCAACAGTTAAGAGCACTTTCTGCTTTTTCAGAAGGCCCAAACTCCATTTCCAACACAATGAGAGGTTCACAGCTGCCTATAACTTCAGCTCCTGGAGAACCAATGCCCTCTTGTGTCTTCTGCTTGTATATAACACATGGCACAGAGAGAGAGAGAGAGAGAGAGAGAGAGAGAGAGAGAGAGAGAGAGAGAGAGAGAGAGAGAGAGAATTAAAATAATGGTAAAATATAAAGTAATAAAAACATATTTTATTTAAAGATTATGGTATGATTAAATCATTTCCCACCTTCCCTTTCTTCCTTCCATACATCTACCTTCTGTGATCTTTCAAATTCATAACCCTTTTTCATTATTGTTACATATATGTATATACATATATATTTCTAAATATGCCTTACTCAGTCTGTAAAATATTACATGTATGTATGTCTTTGGGGCTATTTGGTATTGTTTAATCAATTGGTGTGTTCTTCCCTGAGAAAGATTATTTCCCAATCTCAGCATGCTACATTGCCTATAGTTCTTTGTTTGTATTTGAGTCCTTATAGTATGGTCTTCTGTTAGCCATTTTACATGCCTATTTTTGTTGTCCTTCTTCAGTTCATGTTTAGACAGCTATGATGGTGACATGGTTTGTTTTCAACTTCTGACAGTTCTAGGAGACAATTTAATATTAGTAGTAACCTCCCTGATCTTCTAGTTTTACAATCCTTCGGCCTCCCGTTTTACACTGTTCGCTGAACTTAGGGTCAAGAATTGTTTTATAGATGTATCCACTGAGACTCATCTCCACAACTCTGTAGTTTGATTACTGTGGTATTCTGTAATGATTTCACTCCCTTGCAAAGGGAAGTTTTGTAAATGAGGAGAAACATTTTTAATGCATAAATTTCAATTTTATAACAAGTTATTTTTAGTTTAAGGTTGCTATAGGCATTTTAAATAAAAAATATTCCCATTTGTTTAATTACTTAATGACACATTCTGAGTGGGATAATCAGTTACCTCAGGATCCTTTGGAATTTTGCTGTGCGGTCACTGGACAGGAATGGAGCCGATGCTCTTCAGTACTGCCTTAAGGGAATGTCACCACACAACAAATAAGAGGCCTTCCAGCTTGTCACTTATTTCTCTAACTTATAAAACTCTGCTTTAAATTAGAAAGGGCATATAAAAAGAACATTGTAATAGATTATTCTCAATAGTCAAAACTGAAAATAGAAGAGCATGCTGATAACACCCATTTCTTATGTTACTGATAACTACTGTTTCATTGTATTCTAGTGTTCTAGTGTGAGTGTGTGTGTGTGTGTGAAGATTTAGATCTACTTTTGTTTAAAATAAATTAGATTAGTAAACAAACACAGAGTAAAGTAATATGTTAATTGCAGTTTCACATTTTTAAATATTTTAAGAACTCCAAGATTTCTAGGTTTCTTTTATTCTTTCTTCTTCTTCCTTTTTTTTTTTTTGAGACTGGGGACTATTTTGTAAGATCATATTGCTTCTTTTATTGATTGCAGTAGAAGAATTGTCTTAATTGCCTGTAGAAATGCATTGGCAACTACAAACGTTTCTTTTTCTTTTATTCTCATGATTTTTTATTTATTTTTTTTTAAATTTTGCATACTAATCTCAGTTTCCACTCCCTCCCCTTCTCATGCCTCCCCCACCTCTCCCCATCCCACCCACCATCTCCTCAGAGAAGATAAGGCCTCCCTTGACTAGTCAACAAAGTCTGAAACCTTGAAACTTTTCTTACTGTATTCAAGAAGAGGGAGAATAAAAACTGAAAGATTCAGACAAACAAATCTGCCCCCTCACCCCGTGTCATTGCTAAGTTAGTTATAGTTAGTATATTTATTTTGAGTTGGGGAAATTTAGGAATCCAAACCTGCTTCTAAGAGAATGATATTTAGTAAATATACAGACATGATAAGAAAGCTGGCCATACGTGACCCTAAGGACAAGGTCATGGCAGAATCTCAGGTGTTGACACTGACTCACTTCAAATGGGCAGTCTCAGGTCCAGTTGACTTACAGAATCACTGACAAATAAGCCTACTTTTCTTTGGTTAGCCATTGCCTTGATTCTCCATGTAAATTTGGAAATTTAATTCTTAGCAAGCTGTCTTTCCTCAGGACTAAGTGTAGCCAACGTTCTTGCTCTAGATAGATAATCGAGGAAAAGAAGGAACAATTACCTTATTTACACCCTAATTGTATATGCACATGCCACTTTTTTTCTCCTGGTTCGCAGAGCAGGTATAAATCTTTTGTTGTATACAATAAGTTTTTGTCCTGAATCAGGGTCATATTCTGCTGGGTTTGTTTTCTCAAGGAACACCAATCACTCTCACTTCAATTATTTGACCAGGTTTGAGTCATGTTTTCCATTCAGTACGCAAAGTGGTATAATTCACTTTGCAAAATGTTTGGGATCGCATGCTACAATCTAGTCACATTTTATATTTTGAAATTCAGAGGCAAACAACGGAAAAAGCGTTTATCTCTACAGCTTTCTCAGACAAAAGGAAAATTTTGTGTTCTGTTTTTGAAAAATACATTGCATGGAATGGGTAGTATGTATTATTTTTGTCTTAGATAATCCATCTTCAGTATTCCATAAAATAACCAAATTTTTCTGGATAATTTTCTTCATGAGGAGATTGGGATGACTTTGTCTTTTGACTCTCTTCTTGTTCCCTTAGGTTCTGCTCATCAAACTTCACTTGACCATCTCATTCAGAGATGTTTACACAATAGTGTCACGTCCTCCTTTTTTCCCCTCAAATACTTTAAGTTATTTTATCTTTGCCTGTGACGTCATTTGTTTCATTTACACAAATGACTTACGTGGACCTCTCTAACCTTTTGAGATGAGTCTTGACAATGGAACAAAGTAAAGGGCATTTCTACTCCACCTTCACAAGCATTGTCTTTCATCAATATATTCAAAACAGCAATAAGAATAAGCAGCCCATTCAAAAAATGAGAAATCTTCAATTTTCTGGATCTTTTACCCTTCATACCATGAAACACTTCGTACCAAGAATTCACTTCACTGATACTATGTCTGAAATCTGTGAATCTTTAGTGTTTCTAACCTTGGATAATGTCCATTTATTGTGTATGTGTATATTAATCCTTATTATAAGATCATCCATTGAGAATATATATATTCTCACCTAAATGTTGGGTAAATATGTGTTCCTTGAGTATGTATTTTGATCTCCTTATATTTATATTTATGAAATATGAAATATGGCTCATAGCTTACAATCAACACACATTATATTCACGCTTATAAATTAAGAAGTCAGTAAACGACTAGGGTTTTTTAAATGAATAAAATTGAATTTAATCCTTTCTCTTCAGTATCCTAGTAATCATGAAAATTATAAAGGTTTAACAAATCTGTGTGCTGTAAATTTAAAAAAAATACCTTTTTGTTTTTCAGTAGAACAGAAATGAGTGAGGTAGCCTCTTCCCTTCTACTCTCGTGCTCAGCCACTCTGGCCTATCTTCAGGATCCCTCCTACAATCCTTCAGACAAGAGTGCCCACATAGGTCTGTTTGCTTTTCCACTTTTTGCTTGGTGTTTGTGCATCTAAATTCTTGTGCAACCACATTCTTTGTTCACTTGTCCTTATCCTTTAATTACTAACTGGAACTTTCCGTGGACACTGAAAAGTATACACATGGCTGGAGGAGATGAATGCCCAGTTATTGACTTGAGCCGAAAGATAAAATCAGCCTTTGGCTATGAGGAGAAATTGCGTTCAGGTACCCTCACGTCTAGGTTAAACTGAGCTTGGACCTACATCTGTAATCAAAATGGTGCTTGACTTTTCCCTTATCCTTTCTTACTTCTGGGACTAACTTTTTTTTTTCATTTTTTCTTCTTTTTAAAGAACTATTTCATAAATAAATCATTTGTATGTGAATTTTGATCTCAAAGTCATGTTCTAAGGACAGTAATTTAATGCACAAAGCCAACTTCTTTTGTCTGTGGCCTTTGGTTTGGCATTTGTATTACAAAGCACGCTTCCTTTCAGTCTTGGCACGTGACTTCCAGCTGTCATTTCATGTCAGCCTTATGTGGAAGGCTGCTCTGATACCTAACTCTCAAATTGCCTATTTGCCTTTCACAGTTCTTTGCATAGGTTTTGGTTCTTTGTGATTTATTTGTGCTTTTCAGTTCCGTGCATTTTTGGCAATCTTGCTTTAGTCATCAAAGTGTTAACCAGTACTAGTACACAGTAGGAATTCTATCAGTTGTGGGCAAGATCAGTTATAAAGGATTAATTTTCAAGTCTCACAAAGGCAAGCATTGAATATTTTCTCTAACATGGATTTCGGGGAGGGGATGAACATTAAATTAAGTAGGAGACTATTAAAGATATGAGAGAGGAGATATGGAAGGATGACAGGGGTGGATTTGATCAAAGCACACTCTCTGAGTCCTGGAATAACCAAGAAAATGAAACCCATTTTGTTGTACAATTAATACATTTTTAAAAAGACAAAAAAAACAATAGTTTTGTTTTAAAAGAAATAACCAGAAAATAAGACTCTAACTCATATAATAGAAGCACTGAATATATGATAAAGTATTCAAATATCTAACTATTTCCCAAAGGTTTCTGTGCTCATTCTTTGGTTAATACAAAAAGATATTAAGTGTTATAGCTCCTGTAATCATAAACCTGCATTGTTCTGTAACAGACATTTCTTATCAATAACGAGTTCCCAATTATTTCTCAGAGGTATTTATTTGAAAAGAAATATTACATTAGATGTTATTTATTTCATTTAACACTAGATACCTATATTCTGTCTTTTATGGGTAAATTTTTTTTCACATTTAAATTTCAGAGGGAAAGAGCAATTAATTATTTTCTCTAAAAGTAAGCTACAAAAATCTTAACTTCTAGTATAGATTCATTAAATAAGGGGGAAAGAAACTAAGTCCATTTTCAAATTTAGAGTCAGATAATGGACTGTGTCATCTGGTGACTGCCTGAGAAAGCACCTCAGCTAGGGATTGGAAGAAGTAAATAACTGAACAGACTACAGAAAATCGAAGAGTAACTGAGTATTCACCACATAAACAATCTACGGTAGCTTTCTAACTAAAATACAATTTATATTCATATGTATTTCAATAACCCATTTCTGGCTCTCGTGCCTTACACAGAAGATGTATTGAATATGTTTCTACTGAATAAGATATTTTTCATTCATAGTGAAGTCTGGTATATTCTTATCTTCAGACTGCCTCTTTCTTTGGTTTTGAACACTCCAGGAACCTAGGATTCTTAAACCAGTAGATAGGCCTCCTGTACGTTTTCCCTGGTAAGACATTAAATATAAACACAATTTCCAATTACAGACTAATTTCATATGTTACATTGATTGATTCTGAATATATATCTAATTTAAGTATATCTTCCAAACTCTATGTTAATAGCTAGAAACAGACTTGGCAAAACTTTACTTTGTTTCTATGTTTTAAAACTAAAATCTCTGTTGTAAAATTCATTTATATTAGTTGAGCAGTAAACTCTTGGAAATTACACAATTCTATCTAAATACCATAGATAGATAGGTAGATAGATAGATAGATAGATAGATAGATAGATAGATAGATATACATATGCAAAATTAAAGTTACCAGTAATTACAAGTTAACAGATGGTGTGTTGATATGAGTAGTTAATTGTAATAGTCTGTTTCCTTTATGACTGTAAATCTAGACCCAAATAATATATTAATATTTCAAATTTCACTGGGGAAGTTTATTCAAAATAGTCCCTAATGAATAATAAATATTAGTAACTTCTGAGTTCTCCTAATTATTTTATAATCATCAATTTTAAAGAAGTTAAGCTCATTTATTAATAACTAACTTTTTATTATTATAAAGTCTAAAATACTATAAATTATTACATTGCATCAAATCTAATGATTTCTGTACAATGAAATGAAACTGTTAACAGTGTTCATTGCATCTAAAATATAGCATTGACTGAATTGGTCTTACTTAAAATCATGATACTCTGCAGGGGACACTGATAGTGAACAATGTCATTTTGACACCTATGCCAGAATTCTTTGGGTTGCAAGTAATGTTTATTTAAATAGTCCTTACAAATAAATTAATTTATCAGATCACATAATCTAAGCAGCAATCAGTTCAAATTAATCACTAGGCCACCGTCATCTTCCAGATTGTGTCTCTGTTCCCTGCCGACTGTGTCATTCTTAAATTGAATGTGCAGTAAGATTGATAACAGCATTTATAGCTTTATGGTCTCTAGAGTTCATATGAAGCTTTAAAACAGAAAGGAAAGGAGAAATTTTAAGAGAAATTAAAATCATATCCTTGTTCTCAGTAGCCAAAGTATTGTGATCCTCATTAATTTACTTTAATTTGCCTATGTTTCCTATTAAGGATTCAACCTACACTCCTGTACATGCTGCACAAATGCTTAACCATTGAGTTATACACAAGAACCGATAGGCCATTTTCTACTCTTAGAATGAAAGGATTCCCCTCCTAACATGAACAAATATCTAGGCCAAAAGTATGAAATGATTATTCATAGAAATATTGTTAGGGGCTGTGTATGATTATGGTGCCCAAAATGAGGGAAACACAGTAAGTAAGTGTCATAACTGTCCTGGCTCGTTGCTTGATTTCAAGTTTCTGAATAAAGAACAGAGGAATATGCTGTGTCACAGGAGTTTCTAACTGCCATAATGGGATAAGAAGATAGAGGCTGTTTCAAAGCAAAGAAAATGACTGAGTTTATGGAGTATGTACTGCAACAGTGTGCCCTGGAGAAAAGCAGCCCCACAAATCACACTGCACAGCTTCCCTGGTTAGGGAATACTAAACTTTAAGTATGAAGAGTAGAATTTTCTAAGACGAGTATATTAGTTACTTTTCTGCTGCTGCGATAAAACATGCTGACTAAGATAACCTTTAGAAGGAAGAGTTTCTTTGGTTATGGTACCAGAGGAATAAGAGGCCATCATGGTGGGGAAGCACGCAACTAACACTAGGCATGGCAGCAGGATCTATATGCTGAGAGCTCACATCATGAAACACTTGCAGGAAGCAGAGATAGAAAACTCGAAGTTGAACAAGGCCTTAAGCTTTCAAAGCCTAGTACTTTTGCATTATATCCTCCACTAAGGCCACACTTCCTAAACCTTGCCAAACAGCACCATCAAATAGGACCAGATATTAAAATGCTCAAGAGAGTGGAGTACATGTTACATTCAAATCACCAGGACTAGGCACTCTGGTAGTGCGGACTACCAGAGAAGAAACAACTGGTTTCTTGAACATCATAAACTCAGCAGCTTACAGAACCAAAGCAAGCTTTGTGCTGCAATAATGAGGAAAAGACTTTGCCTCTCTCCTGAAGTAGAGGTCAGTGGAGGTTCTAGAAATGCCAGGTAGTAAAAGGTGAAGAATTTCAGTTCAAAAAAAAAAAAAAGAGGAAAGTATTGGGTTCATTGAAGGGTGGTATAATTTTTGTTTGTGTGCTTGCTTGAGTTTATTTGCTTGAAATTTAAATTTCTCAATCTATATGCAGCCTAGGTTGACTTTGAACTCATGATTTTCTTTCATTGGACTTCTTTCTCTATAACATAAAGGCCGCAAATAATTCTCATATTGTCACCTGTGTTTATAAAAAAATCAAGATGTAAACAAATCACAACACAAAATTGTCCATTTGCAGGAAACAAAAAATAATTTGTTACATAATATATATTCAGAAACATAAAGATAAAAAAATGAACTTATCAGGCACAGTGGTGAACCCCCTTAAATCCCAACTCTTAAGAGGAAAGGTCTGGGAATCTCTGTGAGCCTGGTATACAAGGAGAATTTCAGGGCACCCAGTATTACACAGTGAGACACAGTCTATAAATAAAAAAGAATGATAGATAGGTAGATGATAGATAATAGAATAGATAGATGATAGATAGATAGATAGATAGATAGATAGATAGATAGATAGATAGATAGATAGAGGAGGAAACAGCTGATAGAACATATTATATAATCAATAAAATTAAAAATACATTGTTAAATGTAAAAAGCCAGGCATTGGGCGGGAATCATGGTTCTGTGACTAAGCTCTTTTAACTCATCAAGAGACTCAAGTTTGTTTCCAAGCACTCACTAAGGTGCTCAAAGCTCCAGAGGTTATGATGTACAATTCCAACTCTGTCATTGCCCATACTTATGTCCAAACACACCACACTCATAAATGTAACTTAAAATAAAACATTATTTAAAAATTTGAACAGAGTCTATAAAGGACATTGTTTCATTTGTAATTGTCTCAAAGGAGATCTTGTACTGCTTTGTTGATTTAAACAACTTGTTTTGAAGATGAAGTTGGAGTTGAAGATGTCTATCAATACTTCTTTTTACAATGTACCTATATATTGATACCTAAAATAGCTTGGTAAAGAGTCATCATCATACTGTTGAAATGAGTATTTGGGAGCTCAGCTGTAAGAAACTAACCTTGAACTTCACTTATGCTAGGCACAGATATACTCTGTATGCATTTTGACATTCCTAAATGTGTTAAGAGTGAATATGAGTGGAACTCATTCTTAAGGGATGTATAGTGTAAAAATGCAAGAGGCAGATCTACCTTAAAATGATTTCTAAAGAAAATTGAAGAAATTATCAGAGATCCTCCATTGAACAACTTGGAAGTAGTCATGAGTGTGTCTTTAATTCAAGAGAGATAGAAGAATAAAGGACTAATAGCACATCGAATTGAGCACTTGAGAAAGGACTATTTTCAGAAATCATAAACTTGAGTGACCTTAGTCAAATGCAAATGAATCATGTGTGAAATCCCTTAATTAGAAATTTATTGACTTTACAATAGCTAAAACAAAAATGCAATAAATTTTGGGGGATAACACATTTTTAGAATCATATTGTGCATGTGTGTATTCTATGGCTAATTTAACTCATATTTTTGTTTATTTGTTTGTTTGGTTTTGTCTTGCATTTTTGAGAAAAATTCTCACCCTATTGCCCAGGTCGACCTTTAACTTGGCAATCCTTTGGCTTTAGCCCCCATGGCTTAGGTTTACAGAACTCTGCAACAGCTCCAGATATCCTGCATGAATTTGAATGAATAAGTGAAATAATGTATATGATCCTTTATTTGTCATCTTTGTTGAGCTTAGGAGAATATTTGTTCATAAAATGTTGGGTAACATTTTCAACATTTTATTTTTAATATATTGATAGTTAGGCAGTATGTCAACTCGACTTATAAAGGTTTTATGATTATTGAACATAAAACAGACAGAAATGTATCTCTGATAAATGTTATTATGAAAAGAGCAAGGTTACACCACAGACAACTATTTGATATTGGAAAATAACTTCTAGTTAAATAAATTTAAAAAGTAAAAAGTTGAGTGATATCATTTATGTGGTTTTAAAACTCTATGCATTGCCCTCACTGTGACTATAATCATATCCAAAAGAATAGGAGAATCTAGAACAAGGATAGCAGTTTTATGAGTGTGTCACCTATACACTGGTTATCTATTCTTTTCTCATATACTTCAAGAAAATGGTACCTCATAATGTGCCTCCTCCCATTGAAACACAAAGTTCTATGAAGTAAGAGCTGCATATGTCTGCTATTATTAATTCACTAACACCTAGTTCAATGTCAGTCACATAATATGTACTTAAAAATAATGTTTGCTCCTGACACTAGCACTTCAGTTTTCACCAAGTTCCTCAAAACTACATCTAGAAAGTGCGCTAAGCACCTGTTAGTCTGTCCTATTTTATAATTCCAGGAAGCAGCAGTCACATTTTGTTCTGGGCAACCTATGATTTACTTAATAATGCTCATGGTAGGCTTCAAAATACTGTAATGCATTGGTCCTCATAGATCCTTAGTACAAAATTATGAGTTGACTGGCACATTTGCCTTTCTCTAAAAGAGAAATTGAGGTATAGACAGTTCTGAGTAGTTTATCTATGATAATCAGCTAACTGGTTGGATCAGAATGCAGACCTTCATGGTCTGTCCCTAGAGAATCCTTTAATGAATGCTAACAATACTAATGCCCAGATAAACATTTACTGATCAAAAACATTTGTAGCTCAAATAATAAAAACCTAGAGACAGAAACTGGGATTCAACCTATAAAACAGAAAAGTAAAGCAGTCAAGAAAATAGAGAAGTCTTACCTCTATCAAGGCTCGGTGACAGTAAACTAAGCAGACTAAGCCTCTCTCTCCTCCCATTTTCTCTCTCTTTTTTCTCTTTTCTTTTATTGATTTTTATTGAGTTCTACATTTTTCTCTGCCCCCTCCCTGCTTCACCCTTCCCTTCAACCCTCTCCCAAGGTCCCCACGTTCCCAAATTACTCATCTCCTCCCATTTTATATTCCCTCTAGTGCTGGAATTAAAGAAGTGTGACTCCTTAGGACTGGAATTAAAGGTGTGAGAATCACCACCTGAATTTTTTTCTGCATTGATCTTCTGTAGCCCAGAGTAGCCTTGAATTTACAGAGATCCTTCTGACTCTGTCTTCCAAATTCTGAGATTAATGGTGTGTTCCACCATTGCCTGACCTCTCATGGCTTTAGCTTTGCCTCTGGTCTTCAGGTTTTATAAAAGTACAAATAATACACCATCGCATTTCCCCTTTTTCATCTAAAATAAAAAAGATGGCTATAAGTAATATAAGTAAAACTATATACAATAAGTACAATGACTATATAAAATATATAAAGGCAAAACATATTTCTTTCCATTGCCATCATTTTGGCTGTGTATTTTCTTTACTGCATATAATAATTTCATCCCTCATTATATCTCCTCAGCCTTTCATTTGTGCCTAGATTTCTTCTTTGGATAAAAGCGTTCTCCTTTTATGGAACGATGCTGCTTAATTCTCCTGAATTCTCAAATTCCTTGATCTGGACATGGATTCTTAAAATTACACTCTTTTCAGTGATATTTTTCCTTACTTCTGAGTTAGTTTATTCCAACTCAACAATGCATGGCATGCCTTTTGCCCCTAAATCTCTTAAATCTTTGGGTTATTGGAGTTGTACTTTCAGCACAGAGAAAGGGAGTGTCAAAACTCATCTAACAACCCTTTATTAGAAAATTCAAATGCCTATTTAGTGTATTGAAACAACGTGGATATCTGTGTATATTTTCTGATGCTTGCCATTCCAATTTGTTATGGGAAAAAAACTAGCTGAGTGGCCTAGTTTATTATCAAGGGGGCATGTTAGAGAAGTACACACACAGAATATCCCCTCAAAAAAAGATTACCAAAAAACCTGAAATTTCCTCCTCTATGAACATATTAAAAAGTGAATTATAACAATGATAGATACTGTCTCCAGGAGATACAATGTTAATATGTAATGAAATAGATGGATTCTTTTTTCACATCTCATGTCTCATTCTATGCAATGTAAATGGAGGAAGCAATATAAAAATCCAGGGAAAGACACATCCTAAGTTTTCCCATTAAATAGAATACTTTGTGGTGAATGTTTTATCATAAATATTGGACATGCCAGATTGGATTGCAGCTGGTCCAAGAGATTTTCTGCCTCAAGCTTAAACTAAAGCCACAAAAGAAAGAATTTTTTACCCATTTTCTCTTCTGTTCTCTGAACCAAGAAAACTACAAGCAAGAATTCAACTTTGAAGAATTATTTTTAAACTATTTAAAAGCTGTCAAGAATGGAACAAGATGCTCCAAAAAGAAAAAAAAATGTTTTTGTAGAAGCATCATGTGGGCATGATTAAGAAGAAATTAATAGCTGAAAATTATGTTTAAAAGAATAAAGTGCTAATTCACATTTTATTCTTTTTTGATATTTATTTAACCAACTGTACCAGGTTATATGGCTAATGCAGAAGAAGATGACCATGCTGTCTCCTTTTAGAGAATAAGCTTGATCATATGAATAATTCAGATCTATGATTTCCAAAATGGCTGTTCACAGTTTTGCATTGCTATTGTGAATGCGTGATAGAAGCCATTTAAAGAAGGTTTCAGCACATGCCACTTGCCCCATTGTAGTGGACAGTGCTATGGCAGAGCATCATGGTAGGAAATCTGTAGTGGAACAGAACTGCACACCTTCTGATGGCCAAGAATCAGAAAAGAGAATGCTTGTATGTGTATGCTTCCACCTTCTTACTCTTTTGTTAGGATTCCTAGCCTGTAGGATATTAGACAATGTCTCAAAACTATCTTCAGGGATCCACAATAATAGGCATGCTATTAATCTCCTAAATATGGTCCAGTCAAGGTTTCAAGTGTAGCCACCACAACAGGTAACTATGACTCTTCTGCTCTCACAACTTTATCATTTATATGTCAATCTGAAATCCAATGACAAATACTTCATGAGTACAACAGCAAGATTGTTTTCTCGCACCTCATTTTTTAAGACAGGATCTTATCACACCACCCAAATTGGTAATGTTTTATTCACTCTTTCTTCTCTCATTCATTTATTCACTCAATAATATGCAGATCCACAGAAGCATGTTTAAGAACAGAGATGTAATTATGTTTTTAAAAAATGATGCCAAAGATCATACTTGATGGAACTTTCTTTGTAATGGAGCAAGGCAAGCACTGAGTGAGGTGATTTCTGATTAAGGTAAACTGAATGGAAGGGGGAACTTTAACCAAGGCCTCCATAAGGAGGTAAAACCATTACCTGAGATACAAGGAAGAAGATAACCAGACACAGCAAAGCTGTCTTACGGTTGGGAAAGCATCAAACATTGAGCCCTCAGCAAGGACATGCTTAAAAGGAATTCAGAGAGAGCTATGTAGCTGCAAAATCTTGATACAGCCCTGGGCTTCCAAGTCAAAACATTTGAAAGTAACTGTAGTTTTCTTCTAGAGAGAGTTCAGTAAACTCAGATTCCAGGACCCACTCAGAAAGTTGATCCAAAGATCTGGCTGGTTTGAAATGTCTCACTCTCCTGATAGTAGATTTTGAAACAAATGGCTCACATGCATCATGAGTGCATCAGTATTAACATTCCATGACACTGTAAAAATGAACTAGTTATTCTTTTATTAAAGTCAATATGGATTATATCACTGTTACAATATACTTTTTAGTAACACAGGACACTACAAATAAAGGAATTCCAATGATACAGAATGACAAACTATATTGATGAATTCTCTCATCAATGTTTTGCTGCCAAAGAGAAATGAAAAAAAAAATTCTGAACTATTTCTGGAGCCTGACGTTACAAGGACATCATCCTGAAGTGACTCTTGTTATACAGAAAATAATTCCTGGACCACAGAAGTTTTTCAGTATGTATTTGATGAGTAAAGAGTTAAAAATTAGGAAAACTGAAACATTTAATTAATTAATTAATTCTACATATCATAGTGAATCAGAGGACACAAATGGACATAATGCGAATTCTTGTTATTTTCCTTGTGTTTCAAAATGCTGTATAAGTGTCATTGAAAGTCACTGATTTTCTCAGAATTAATGAACACACCTGCCTTATACTCACTTATCAGTATGAAAAGGACAATGCAGTACCAGTCCACCCACATCCAAGTAGGCATACTGAGCCTTGGGAGAAGGTACCTAATCCCAACTACAGATACTATGATGCTTAAATGTGCAAAATGCTAAGAGGGCTGGGGTCAAACAAGCTTGCTATATACTCATACATGAGTAGAAAGAATTTGCAATTTAAATTATTCTGACCAGCACATAACAAACTGCTAATACGTATGATACTGAGAATGGCACAATTTCTGTGTTTCAAAGAGTGTGACTAAATAGATCTCAAAGGGTGTACAATGTGAGATTAATATTCACACATTCTAAAAAAGAAAGTTTTTGGTTCATTTGAGTCTGAAAGGAAGAAGAGCTCCCTATTGCTCCAGGGCTGAACATTTGGGAAGCAAAGTAAAAAATGTTCTTCAAAAGTTACTTCTCCTATTTATTGAGCACCTGTATTTTAATTCTGCAAGAAAAACATTTACATAATCATCATTATTTTTCTACTTAGTAGTTCATATAAAACAGAATATTGATAAACATGATATAACTAAATTCACTTGTATTTTACTTTCTTAGCCTCGTATGATTTCCTCTTAAATGTTCCACTGTGCATTGTTCACCCGCCCCTTTTCAAGATAAAAGTGTAACCTTTATTAAAAATGAATTTATAGTGTGTCATGTGATCAATAGATAGAAGTACCTTCGTTTTTTATATTAGTCTAAGGCTATTTTCCTTTTACTGTTGTATAAACAGGGAATTGAAGGGTAAAATAGTTAAAACTTAATGCTATAGTGCTAATGTGGCTTTTAAATCACGTCAGCTGCAATCACTGCATTATAATTAACAATTTATTGAACCAGCAATAAAATGAACATCACATTACTTCTTAAAGCAGCAGAATAAAATGGCTAATAAATAGCATAAGCCAGACAAATTGCAGAGTAATAGAAATTTTCTTAAGATTTATGGTGTGCAGAAAGATGGATGTGCTATTAGTAGGAGCTCCCATACTTGACAAAATTCTTTCACAAAGACATTGTTACCAGGCATGTCAGAGTTCACAAGTCTAAGTGGTTTATCCAAATTTCAGTTCTGTGCTATTACAGTGGAAAATACACATTACAAGGTTTTGAAACTGCAAGTAATGTGTACATTTGCCAACATTCAAACTGCTACTGCCAAAAAGATACTAAAATATTTTATAAACTGTCAAATAACAAGTCTGCTAGCTTAATCTGAGTCTATTTTATATTATACAGACTGTAAAACTATTACATTGATTCATTTCCCAAAAAACTTAAGAGCAGAAAGCAACCTGTCCAGAACTGAACAAAGCAGCAAATGCATTTTACCTCTTAAAATCCTGGCATTGTCATCTCTAGTTGGGAAGGCACGATCATACACTAGGAATGAAGTCATACTCCCGTTAACAATGGACATACTAACAGAAGCTATTACATGAAGTGAGATCTCAGAAATATTTAGGTTAGAGTCTAGCTGCTAGATGTATGGTAATAAAGGGGTGATACCAAGGCTTCTGCTGGAATATGTTCAACACTTTGCTTCTGACATGCAGAATAGTTCATAGTCTAGAGTAAAAAATAAAATACTTTTATTATGTGTCTTGTAAAACAATTAGCAATATGTTATACAGGATTTATTTAAAGCATTAAATTTTAATTATTATTATCAGTAGTAGCAATAAGATTAGCACCCATCATCATGCTAATTATAGCAGCATAGGATCTCCTCTACAAAAAGAGCTGCTCCCTAGATTGTTTCCACTGCTTAGCTCAATCAATAATGAGGGTCATTTGGTTGTGTATAAGTGAAGATGCCCTCATCAAGTATTTTCTTTGTATCCCAAGTCTAAATTGACACACTTAAAAGAAAATATATATTAATATGTGTATTGATGCCTTATTGAAGTCTTCTTTAGATTAAGTGTGTGGCCTTTCCTAGGATGTATTCATGTCTATCACAGAAGGCTAAAAATTATTTGCTTATTTCCTCTGTGCCAACACATATGGAACCAATTAAGGCAAGAAGGCTGTTACTTTGTCAGTCAATGCATTAAAAATAACCTAGAAGGCATCAAAATGTATAGATGTCATATCAATTAATGAAAACACAAACTTCTTGGATTACTTTGATCAGGAGAGAGTCCAAATTTGAATTTACTCATTCTCTTTCTGTGTCTTTTTCCTATCAATATCTTGTGATTACTGTCCTATCTGTAATCTGTCTGCTGCATATGTGTGTACCTGCCTGAAGGCTGATACGATATCTGACTGTCCCTAACAGGAAAACAGAAGCAAGAAGTCTTCAGAAAAACACAGCATGGTGAAGAAACAAGGGCTTTTTTTTTTTTTTTACAAAAATCTCTAATAGAATTTTACAGTGGAGGAAACAATAGAGGAGCTGGACCTGAAGTGATCAGAAAAACAAATACTACTGTGAACATATGTTACCACGATTTATCGGTATACTGTTTCCCACACATATGGCAGACACTTGTTATGTAAGGTACTCCAAACCAGTTCTCTGTTTTCAGCATGTGATTACCACAGCACACATACATACACACATGCCTCACACAGGGTCAGGGGATGGATGAGAACATAATTTAAAATCAAAACTATGAATTATTTTAGGTTGTAAAAGCTTATTACACTGAAATACAAGGCAAAAAATCGTTGATTGCTACATTGTTCTTCTAAGGACAGGTTAAACTTAGACTGAGTACACACTAAAAGGGCAGATTAAATACATAGTCTTAAATGATGAACTGGTTGTTAACTTCGTTGTTTGGCCCAACAAAAGCTCAGTGTATTTGAAAGCAAGAGATATTTTCATAAAATTCTGTACTTGCATGTCACCAACAGAGAAAAATGTAATACTGAGAATAAAATTAAGTTTAAAAACTAGTTTTTCTTCCACTAAGCTGCATTGTGACCCCTAGTCTGGTATTTTAGGGTTCTCGGTCAGGCTGTGCTTTTCCTGTGCGAATTTAAAACTAAACTGTAGTTTAGTCTCCTTGAAACAATTTCCCTACAGCTATAGACTGTGTGGACTTCTTTGAAGATGCTTTTGGAATAAATGCATTGTTTTGCATATCAAGCTTCCTCAGCTTCATCATTTATCCACATCTTCTGAACTGAGGGATTGTATTTGTGGTCCAAACTATTTGTGTAGTGAACAATCTTAGAAGCGCAAAAGAATGGTTCCCTTAGGAATAAAGGGCAGACATGCTTATGGACCAGGGCGGAAGCTGTGGTTTCTTAAGCTGGGTGTGCCTCTTCTGCCTTGAAGCCAATATATATCTATATATCATATATTATATATATCACATAAATGATACATATATGTATGCATGTGTAAACACACATGCACTGTTCGTCTTGTATTGCCTGACATTGCAATATGTGTATGAAAAATTGTGTCTAGGTAATACTAATATTTTGAGTAGTTAACTCAGTTGTCTCTAAGTCAGATTGTTTTATACCCTTGGGAAATATTTACTGAATTCAAGCACCATAATTTTCCATTTACAGGGTTATATTTTAAACAATTATTAACAATTTCAGAGAAGTTACATATGTGGGATATATTCAAATTTTACTTAAACTGCTTACCTTTAATTCCAATAGCTTACAATTTTACATATGAGAAAATGATACAAAGTAAAGAGGAAAACATTCTACAAGTGACCTAAAATGTGCTGCAGAATGGTCCCTGGAGAGAAAGTCAACAAGATGAGGAGGGAATAGGCAGAGTAAAAGATGCTTTGATTTTCATTTTTAAAAGTGTAATTTTTTTCATTTTAAAAGCTTTATAGGTTTTAATATATATTAATATGTATTTTATATTAATTTTTGCAAGTTAGATTGAAAATGATATGATATCTTCTGGTCCAAGGTATATTATTTACATGAAGAGTACTTGTTCTTGTTTCCTTTAAAAATCACAACTTTATGTTAATTACAATGAATAAAAGTAAAAGTCAGACTTTCTTTTCGTAGCTGTAGAGAAACATAGTAGACACAACAATGTCAACAAACCCCACAGTACACTGCTTGTTTGTTTGTGCCATTTTTAGTTTTTTTCCATGAGACTCAAAGGCAAGTACTGCAGCCTTAATGTTCTTCAGTAGACATTTACAAATACACATTCCTACAGTCATTCATTAAACTCAGTGTGGATGCTTCTGTGCTAAAGTCCCTATGCTAGTTAACTTAGATGATGATACTCAATGCAAATTATACATGCATAGCACTACTAATAGAAAAGGATAAAAAGAACGAAAGAACAACATTTTGATACTAAAATAAAATTTACTTTTCTCATGTCAGATATTACGTAGTTGTAGGAACAATAACTATTGAAAAAAAGAGTATCAATAACTGGAGACAATTAGGGTGTTTCCTGAGAAATTGATAATTTCCAGTTTTCTTTCTTTCTTGTGCTTTATTACCAAATTTAAAACATTCTTCAGGAAATCATATGGATTATTTGTTACCAGTTAAAATACTAAG
>PVIU01026653.1:0-21664 GCA_004026605.1 Ondatra zibethicus | reverse complement strand
ACTGGGGAGGGGGTGTTTTTGTTCTCAGGGACCATATACTGAAGGACTTGGGGTGAAGTGTCATGCTACTATTATTGAAATGACTCAGGAAGATGGACAGGTAGGAAGATAGAGCAAGCAAGGTGGGTGGTTTTTTTTGTTTTGTTTTTTTTTTTTTTTTGGTTTTTCGAGACAGGGTTTCTCTGTAGCTTTGGAGCCTCTCCTGGAACTAGCTCTTGTAGACCAGGTTGACCTCAAACTCACAGAGATCCACCTGCCTCTGCCTCCTGAGTGCTGGGATTAAAGGTGTGCACCACCACCGCCCGGCTAGAGCAAGCTGTTATAGCAAAATATGAACTATGGAAAACCTGGTGATTGATTTATGTGTGTGTGTGGTCTCTGTATGTATTACTATTCTTTCAACTTTTCAGTAGCTTTGATATGTACCAAAATAATAAAACTGGAAAAAATTCACTTAAGATAAAAAGGAAAAGGAACAAGAACCTTTGGTTTTCAGAAATCTCTGTATCGTATAGGAATCCTGGGGATTCGGAACTTTCTCATTTGGATATTGACCTGCTATGATTGTGGAAGCTATAGAATCTAAGAACTCAGAAATTTCATCATGCCCTGATTACAGAAATTCATAATATCAACATTTTGGAAGCCCAGTATGTGAAAATTTCAACTTGGCAAGACTCTTTAAACCTGTAAATATGATACTTTGCAATATGATACTTGTAACACCAGCATTTCAGGATCTGACTGATAGATAACCTTAGAATATAGACAGCTGAGGATCCCACAGTCCCCGAGTGCAAGAATGCTGAAGGTCATGTCTTGGTTTAACAGGATGTGGCTTGGCATAGTGTGGCTTGAGGTGGCTGTACATAAAGAATGTGTTGTAGTGGAATGGAGCTTAGCTTAATGGGATGTGGTGGGATGTGCTGAACTTGTAGGGACCTGGTTTGGCATGGTAGGATGTGGCAAGTTAGGATGTGGCAGGGTAAGGTATATCTTGATATTCATGATTGTGGCAGATTAGAGAAAATCTGATGTGGTGGAACACAGTGTGGCAGGCACTTACCCAGCCTCCAAAGGAGGCGGCAGGCGAAGCAGATGGTAAGGAGCAGCCAGATCTGGTCAAGGCCCTGTTGGACAGTAGGCAGGAGACAGCCCTGCAGTAGCTGCTGGAAAAATTCCTGGCGGCTGAAGGTTGCCATTGTGGACCCACACAAATGGATGGACAGATGGATCTGCCAAAGGGAGGACACAGAGACAATAAGATGTCCACGGGGCTACCCACAATCAAGGTTTGGACTTGAGCACTCAAGACTTCTGTTTGGGGCTGCCAAATCCCCAGCGTGGTATAGGAAGGCTTGGGAGGAGGATGTGAATCAGGTACATCAAGCTGAGCCACCAACTGTGCTATCAGCGGGTGTTCTGGATGCACTGTGACCCGCAGGCAATGAAGGACCTGTGTATCTTGAATGGTGTGAACAGTCCGGTCCAATGATGATAGAATGATATGCATTCTAGACCTATATATCAAATGGGGCGGAAGAAGTGGGCTCCTTGGTTTCCAAGGTAGTCACTCAGTGTGGAGAGCAGAAAGGGGGAGTCTGTGACACTTAGGGGCCGTGTGCATCTCTCCTTGTATGGATGTATCCTCCGCGAGCTTCATCTTACCCCACTCAGCAAAAAGCGGCCAACAAAGCCCTGCCCTGGTCGAGGGACTGCAGGAAAGTGGATGTGTTGGCAGGGGACATAGCAGGGAGGGAAGTCCTATAGGTGATGCGGACGAGGTCCCAGGACAGGAGGTACAGATCCGTGCCCAGGAGGCCAGCTTAAGGATGGGAACGTGGGAGCCGCGCGCACACTACTGGAGACCTACCTGGCGGAAAGGAAGCCGTGGTCCTGGGGGCCGGGGACGTGCACTGCTGCCACTGTCGCCACCTCCTCCGGGCAGCCTCCCCCGCAGGCCGCAAGGCCGGGACCAGCAGTGGCTCCCAGGGCGGCGCGGCGAAGCGGGCCCTTTAAATCCCGGGGCGGGCCAGCTGCTGAGTTTCTCCAATCGGAGAGCGGGAGCGGGGCGGGGACCGGGAGGAGTGAGCCAGAGCATCGCGAGGAGGAGCAGCAGGGTTGAGGGGCGCCGGAGCACGTCGGCGCACAGAGGGTTCGCTGGTGCCCTTTTCAGGCCAGTTGCTATTCCAACCCTGAAACGTTCGAGACGTTCGAGGCGCAAGAATTTCTCAACTTCCAAGAAAACGTTTCCTAATGATTATTTTGTAATCCTTAAGAACCAAGATGGAAAAGATAAGGGAAGGGTTGAGGCTAGCCCCTTCTCTGTCAAAAAGCTCGCCCCTGCGGTTCCTCTAGTTTAGATATTAGCGTGACCCTAGTAACAGCTGGAAAAATAGCCGATGTTCCTCTTTTCCTATCTCTTGAGGGATCGGAAGGAATTTTCAGTCTTCCTTAGCCTCAGGGACCAGCCAGGACCTTTTGTAGGTAATGACTCTGTCACCTAGGAGCACTCACTAGGTGCCTTATCGACCCCCTAAGGGCTAGCTGTGGGCATTTGGTTTATCATTAACTGATTAGCTTAATCCCCCACCAGACTGGACCCTGCAAAGAAGGTGACTTCAACTGATAACTAAGTGTTCCTGTAAACTAGAAAGAGGCTAAGAAGGAACGCTTAAAAGATTGACCCTGACAAAGATCTGTACTGCTCTCTGTACCAACACAAAGGGTTTATGCAGCACGGTTCTCTACCGAAAGTACGCTGCCATTGTGGGCATTCAATTCTATTCCTAGGCTAATGAAACCTCAAACTCCCCAAGAAGAGCCCATTTTTTTTCCTAAGGCGCACTTATAGGGCATTAAGGGGCTTAGCTCCAAATGTGAATGTGAACAGAGAAGCATGCCCAGGTCAATCTTGACCTCATCCTGACCCCAGGACCTAAGGAAAACAGGTTCTAATAAGATTAATGCCTGGCTGTATGGAGTTAAGGAAGTTGTACCCATTCACTCTGGGCGGTGTCCCTTTCTGTTAAACAAAAGGGCGGGATTAGCAGTTCTTGGCTTGGAGAAACTCTTTGCCTGTCTCTGTCCCTGCAGTCTGGGGATGCAACGCAGGGGCCTGTGCTTTCTAGGTAAATGCTCAGCCGCTGAACTTTTTAACATTGATTTAAATGGACTAAATTAATAGTCATGTTTACAAGCGAAAAATATTTAACACTGTGGGTATTTGTATCTGTACATACAAATGAATGCTTACACAAGCCAGATTCACAAATATTAAGTTCTTTCCTCAAAGGTAGAATATAGGGCTGGATTCTTAGTGGTTAGGAGCACTTGATGCTCTTCCAGAGGACCTAGATTTGATTCCCAGCATCCACACAGGTGGCCGACAACCATCTGTAACTCCCAGGTACTCTTGTGGTGTATATTCATATATAAATCTAAAAACAGTAGAATACAGCTGATATGGTGGCGCATGTCTTTAATCTCAGTACTAGGAAGGTAGAGGCAGGTGGATCTCTGTGAGTTCGAGACCAGTCTGGTCTACAAAGTGAGTTCCAGGATTTTCGACACCAGCCTGGTCTATATACTGAGTTCCAGGATTTTCAGGACTACATAGTGAGACCCTGTGTCACAAAGGAAAGAACTAATATCCATATTTTTGGGCCATATAACAAACATGTACAAATCAATAAGAAAAGGAGCCAGGTGGTAGTGGCACACACCTTTAATCCTAGCACTTGGAAGGCAGAGATAGGCAGATCGCTGTGAGTTCGAGGCCAGCCTGGTCTACAGAGTGCGTTCTAGGACAGCTAGGACACAGAGGAACCCTGTATCGAAAAATAAAAAGAAAAGAAGAAAAGAAAGAAAGAAAAGATAAAAAGGATGAAAAGGAGAAAACAAACCAGACAATGGATAGAGTGCAAACAGTGAGCTGCTTCACATCTAGACTATGTGGTGCTTGCTTCCTTCGGTGCTAGGGATGGAGCACAGCAGCCTGTTCCAGGAAGTCTGTACATTTGAACTAGATTTACTAAATGATGAACTAGATGAACTGGATGCCTTTTTTTGGGGGGTGGTTGAGGGCTGGAGAGTCTCACTAGCCTTGGCTAGTTTGGAACTCTGTAGACCAGGCTGGCATTGGATTCACAGGGATTTGCCTGTTTCTGTCTCCAGAATTTGGGGTTAAAGGTGAGTGCTACCACACTGGATCCCTTTTATTCACTCCTTTATTTGTTTTGTGGCAGGGTCTCACTGTGTAACCCTGGCTGTTCTAGCTGTGCAGAACAGGGTGGCCCTGAAGTCACAGAGATCTGCCAACCTCTGCCTGGGATTAAAGGTGTGCACCACTGTGATCAGCTCCATTTTATTTTATTTATTTACTTTTTTATGGGTATGGGTGTTTTGCCACCATGCATGTCAGTGTATCACATCTGTGCCTGGTGCCCAAGTAGGCCAGGCAGAAGAGTGCATGGATCCTCTGGGACTGGAGTTATAGTCAGCTGTGAGCTGCTATGTGGGTGCTGAGAACTGAACCCAGGTCCTCTGTAAGAGCAGCCAGTACTCTTAACTACTGACTTATTGCTCCCTTTCCCTTGTCATTCAATTTATTAAAGATTTTCGCCAGGCATTGGTGGTGCATGTTAAGTTGGAAGCATAGCCCCAGGGGTATTTAAGTGGCCTCCTAGAGGAGAAACACGTGGTTTTGGGTCTGCATGGGCTCCCTGCTGTCCTGTCTCCCTGCCATGCGCTGGGCCACCTGAGAGCATCATTCTTAATAAAACGATGGGTATTTTGATTTGGTTTGATTTGACCTAATTGGATTTCTTGCACCAGCGGAGCTGCTTTTTTTCTTATCAGTGCACACCTTCAATCCCAGCATTTGGGAGGCAGAAGCAGGCAGATCTCTGAGTTTGAGGCCAGCCTGGTCTACAAAGTGAGTGCCAGGAAAGTCTCTAAAGCTACCCAGAGAAGCCCTGTCTTGAAAAAAAAAATTACTACATTTTGTTGATGGGGAGGATGCTATGACAAATGTATGGAGGGCAAAGGCCAACTTGCAGGATCTGGTTCTCTGATTCTACCATGTGGTCCTGGAGATTGAACTCAGATCATCAAACTTGGCCTTTATCCTCTGAGCCATCTTGCCAGCAGCCCCCACCTGCCTCCTTTTCGTTTTTGTTTGTTTGAGACAGGGTTTCTCTGTGTAGCCCTAGCTGTCCTGGAACTCTCTCTGTAGATCAGACTGACCTTGAACTCACAGAGATCTGCCTGTTTCTGTCTCCAGAGCCCTGGGATTAAAGGACTGCTGCCCCCCCCACCCCATTTTTCAAAACAGGATCTCATATATCCCAGCCTGAATGCAATATGTAGCTGAAGATAAACTTGAATTTATGATCCTCTTGCCTGTAGCACCCATGTGCTTGAATAAGAAACAGGAGAGTCTATGTTGTGACCTGTGTTATACTATTAGTTTTATTCTGGTTTTGGTCTCCTTTTTTTTAAAGGAAATGTGCTTCTGTCTTAACTTTCATGATCCATAATCTTGATGGTTTTTCTCATTTGTTTTGTTTTTGTTTGCTTTGTTTATGAAGAATGCAGGCCAGTTCGTGGGAAGAAAGTCCTTCATGATGAATTTATCTGATATGATTAGATTTAGATTATGAGTTTGGGGCGAGATTCCACAGAGGTGATTCTGTGTGCTCAGGTAGCAGGAGGCACAAGATACTGATTAGTCTCAAAATTCTTAGTATTTAGGTGATGTTGTCCAGGTTTCTCTACGGCATATGTGCTTTTCCATGTACCTAGTATTTTACTGGGAAGGGTTTTTTTTTTTAAATGTTTTCTTTATTATTTATTATGTATACAGTATTCTGCCTGCATGTACACCTGCAGGCCAGAAGAGGGCATCAGATCTCATTACAGATGTTTGTGAGCCACCATGTGGTTGCTGGGAATTGAACTCAGCACCTTCGGAAGATCAGTCAGTGATCTTAACCTCTGAGCCGTCTCTCCAGCCCCGGGTTGTTTTTTTTTTTTTTTTTTTTTTTTTTTTTTTAAAGACAGGTTTTCTTATCTTGCCTTGGTGTTATCCAACCATCAGGAGATACAGGAGCTTGTGTAATTGTTTCTCAATCCCAGAGTAGACACTTAAGTTTTGTATCCATTGGTGGTTTTAGCCTGAGGGCATTACTAATCTGATGGTGGCCAAGTGATGGCTTTTTTTTCCCCCAAAACAGGGTTTCTCCAGGGAGCTCTGGCTACCCTGGAATTCACTCTGTAGATCAGGCCTGCACTCACAGCTCTGCCTGCCTTTGCCTCCACTACTGCCTGGCTGCTGGAATTTTTAAGGTCTTTCTGTATAGCACTCATAAATCTTATTTTAATCGACAGGTCAAAACTAGTACTTATTTCTTTTTAGAGATAAGATCTTGCTAGGTTGGCCCCAAATTCCTAGGCTCAGGCTCTCGTTTTTGTTGGCTTCCCAAGTATCTGTGACCACAAAGATGTGTCACCATTGTAAAGCTTGATTTTGGTTTGTTTGTTTGTTTGTTTGTTTTAAATTAACAGAAAAAAGTCGCCCTTTGTAGTGGTACATGCTTTTAATCCCAGCACTCCCTGGACAGAGACAGGCGGATCTCTGAGTTTGAGGCCAGCCTGATCTACAGAGTTCCAGGATGGCCAGGGCTACACGATAAATGCTATTTAAAAAAGAAAGAAAGAAAGAAAGAAAGAAAGAAAGAAAGAAAGAAAGAAAGAAAAGTTTAAATACATGTCTACCCATATGTGAGCCAAATATATATGAGTTCCCTTGGGCCAAGAGAGGGTGTTAGGTCCCCTGGAGCTGCAGTTACTAGAGGATGTGAGTCTCTAATTCAGATCCTCAGTCTCTCTAGACCATTTGTTCTTTTATTCCTGTTTTAAATCCCCCCTTTAAAAATATCTGAATGGGGGGCTTGAGAGATGGTTCAGCAGTTAAGAGCTGAGCCATCTTGCTTTTACAGAAGATCCAGGTTCCATTCCCAGCACCCAATGGCAGCTCACCACTGTCCGCAACTCTAGTTCCTGGGGATCCAACACCCTCTTCTGGCTTTCCTGGGTACTGCATGCATGTGGTATACATACATAAATGCAGGCAAAACAGTTATATCTAGAAAACAAGAACAAATAAACCGTTTTTTAAAAGTTTTATATGATAATGAATTTCTTTAAACTTAATTTTTTAAAAGATTTTATTTATTTATTATGTATACAGTGTTCTGTCTGCATATATGCCTGCAGGCCAGAAGAGGGCACCAGGTCTCATTACAGATGGTTGTGAGCCACCATGTAGTTGCTGGGAATTGAACCCAGGTCCTCTGGAAGAACAGGCAATGCTCTTAACCACTGAGCCATCTCTCCAGCCCCCTAAACTTAATTTCTTTAAACTTCTTTAATCCCAGCACTTGATCAGTGCTAACGTATATGCTTAGTATGCATGAGACCCTGCCCAGCACCTGAACAGTTGACTTGCCATGTCAGTATCATTTCTATGCCATGAAATTCACCTATATTAGGGTAAGCTATACTCCCAGAAATGATAGTCTATCTACAGACTTATATAAGAGTTTCCAAATCAGGTCAGTGAGATGGTGCATTGGGTAAAAGCACTTGCCACCAATCCTAATGACCTGAGTTCAATCCCCAGGTCTCAGTGGTGGAAGCAGAGAACCAGCTCATACAAGTTGTTCTCTGACCTCCTCCTGGGTGCCATGACTGACACAGAGGGCATTCACACACACACACACCCCAGTTGCACAATTTAAAATGAAACGTTTAAAAAGAGTTGGGGACAGGACTGGAGATGTAGCTCAGGTGTAGAGCATTTGCCTAGTATGCCCAGAGCCCTAATTTTACCCCAAAGTATAAGCCAAAAAAAAAACAAAACAAAACAAAAAAACCAATTCACCACAATCTAATTTCAAAAGAAACTTCATGCCCATTAGTAGTCAATTCCCAGCCACTATTAATCACTAGCTATCTATAATTTTTTTTGTGTTTTTGTTTTTTGAGACAGGGTTTCTCTGTAGCTTTGGAGCCTGTCCTGGAACTAGCGCTTGTAAACCAGACTGGCCTCGAACTCACAGAGAACCGCCTGCCTCTGCCTGTTGAGTGCTAGGATTAAAGGTATGTGCCACCACCGCCCGACTATTATCTATAAATTTGTTTATTCTTTTTTTTTTTCATTTGAGACAGAGTCTCACTATATAGCCTTTACTGTCCTGGAACTCAACATGTAGACCAAGCTAGCTTCAAATTCACAGGGATCAGCCTGTCTTCACCTCTCAAATTCTGGGATTAAAGATATGTGTCACCTCCCAATTAAAGAATTTTGAGAAAAAAAAAAGATATGTGTCACCGTGCCAGGCAATGAATTTGTTTATTCTGAATACTTTATATAAGGGAATTGTAATAATTAATCTTATTTTTGACTTGATTGATCTTGGATCAAATAAGAGGTAATCCTCTGGGTATGTTGTGAGGGTGTCTTAGGGCTTCTGTTTCTGTGAAGAAGATACCATGAGCACTGAAACCCTCATAAAGGGAAACATTTCATTTGGCTGGCTGGCTTACAGTTTCAGAGGTTCAGTCCATTATCAAGCATGGTGGCATGCAGGCAGACATGGTGCTGGAGAAGGAGCTCAGAGTTCTGTGTCTTGATCTGCAGGCAACAAGAAGTGAGCTGAGACACATTTCCTCTAACAAGGTCATACCCAATCCAACAAAGCCACACCTCCTAATAGTGCCACTGCCTATGATCTTAATGGGGGCCAATTACATTCGAACTACCACAGACAGCATTTTCTGGAAATTTGGGGGGCATTTTCTGGAAATGTGTGTGTGGAGGGATCTCTCCCACACCGGATCCTGCTAGGGCAGACCAGACAAAAAAAGGTCTGAGAAAGAAATAGTACTTTGGGGCTGGAGAGATGGCTCAGAGGTTAAGAGCATTGGCTGCTCTTCCGGAGGACCTGGGTTCAATTCCCAGGACCCACATGGCAGCTTGCAACTGTCTGTAACTCCAGTTCCAGGGGATCCGACACCTTCACACAGACATGCATGCCATCAAAACACCAATACATGTAAAATAAAAAAAATAATTAAAAAAGTAGTGCTGCTTATCTGCTTGGTGACTGTGTCTGTCCTGCAGCTGCTGCTGTCCTTCAATGCCATTGGAACCCAGCTTCAGCCTTCCAAAGCAGACTCAAGACTAGTGGCTCTTCAGAAATCTCCAGGCTTTCAGTGCCACATTGGGACTGCTAAGGCACCCAAACTCACAGATGGAGCAGATACTAGATTCTCGCCTTTCCAGTGTACGGGTCACCACCAGCCCATATCATAGAAGCCAATGTAATAAGCCCACTTATGAAATAGCTATCATTCATTCTATCATTTTCTTTTAGAGAACCCAGACTAAGATGGACTCACACAATTTAAGATCCTTTATATGTATTTCTCTTTCACTGAGCACAATGTATTCTTTTTTCAGTGCTGGAGATGGTACCTAACTGAGCTTCCACCCCAGCCTCAGAAAACATACTGATTTTAAGATAGGCGCTTGATCGCTCCAGCCTTGAGTTCATGATCCTACTGCCTCGGCTTCCCTGGAGCTTGGAGACCAGGTATGCAGTGCAGGCACAGCTATTGTGTAAGCCACAGCACCGCCCACCTTCAGAACTCTTATCTTCACACACCGACTCTAAGCCATTACACACCTACTCACAGCCTCTCTAGCCTCTGCCCCTGTTAATTCCCACTGTACTTTTAAAAAAGGAATTACTAGCCAGGCTGCATGTCACACGCCTTTAATACCAGAGCTCAGATCTCTGAGTTTGAGGCCAGCCTGGTCTAGAGAGCTAGTTCCAGGCTGACCAGGGATACACAGAGAAACCCCAACCTGGAAAAACAACATCAAAAAACAAAAAAAAATTCTTTATTTTATTTTATGCATTTGGGTGTGCGGGTCAGCGAAGAGTATCAGATCCTCTGGAACTGGAGTTACAGATGGTTGTTAGCCATCATGTGGGTGCTGGGTACTGAACCCAGGTGCTCTGCAAGAGCAACTGCTCAAGGACTGAGCCATCTCTCCAGCCACCCCTGTTCCCCTACATTGGACTTTCTGTCCAAGATTTTGACCCATGCTACGCATCTCAGGGAATCGTGATATTTGTACTTTGGGGACTGTTTTATTTCACTTAGTGTAATGTCCTCTAAAGTTATCTTTCCTTTTCAAAGCTGAACTGTATGCCATTATAGACCCACACGGCATCTGGTCTATCCATTCATGTATCAAGGGGCATTTGGGTTGTTTCTACTTTATGGACATTGTGAACACTGTTGCTATGAAGATGACTTTGAAAATATTTCTTTAAGTCTCTGCTTCCAATACCATTACAAATGTATGCTAGTGGGATTGCTAGATCATATAGCAGCTCTACTTTTATTTATTTATTTATTTATTCATTCATTATAATACAGTGTTCTGTCTGCATGTATGCCTGCAGGCCAGAAGAGGACACCAGATCTTAAACTACAGATGGTTGTGAGACACCATGTGGTTGCTGGGAATTGAACTCAGGACCTCTGGAATAGCAAGCAGTGTTCCTAACCGCTGAGCCATCTCTCCAGCCCCAGCAGCTCTATTTTTAATTTTTTGAGGAAGTTCCATAATGTTTTCCATAGCTCTTATACCATTTTATATTTCTACTAATAATAACTTCCCTTCACCCCTCAACTTTGGCTAAATTAGATCAAAAAGCAAGTATCCTCTGTCTGCCCCTCCTTGGATTTTTTGAGGCAATGTCTCAAAGTTTCTATGTACCCAAAGATGATCTTGCACGCCTGATCCTCCTGTCTTCCACCTCAAGTACAGGCATTACTAGACATAGCTCCTACACACAATCATTTTCTTCCTTTTTTAAAAAGACAGTGTCTTTCTGTTTAGCCCTGACTGACCTAGAAGTTGTAGTGATCCTCCTGCCTCTGCCTCCTCAGAATTTAGAAATTGAGAATATAGGTCTGTACCATGGAATCCTGTCCCCTTTCTCTTTATTTGCTTATCTGGTTATGACTTTCTTTCTTTCTTTCTTTCTTTCTTTCTTTCTTTCTTTCTTTCTTTCTTTCTTCTTTCTTTATTTCTTTTTTTTTTAATTTTTGAGATAGTCTCACTATGTAGTCTTGGCTAGCCTGAAACTTGTTATGTAGCTATGTAGATCCAGCTAACCTCAATGTCACCATGATCCACCTGCCTATGCCTCTCTAGTGCTGGGATTAGCAGCTTTTTCCACCACGCAAATCACTTTTGTTTGTTTGCCTATTCATTTATTAATTTGTGTTTTGAGGAGTTATGATTGTGCCTATCAGAGAACAACTTAGACTATTGTTTTGAGACAGGGTTTCACTGTTTAGCTCTGACTAGCCTGGAACTCACTTTGTAGACCAGGCTGGCCTTGAACTCACAAAGATCCACTTATCTCTGCCTCCCAAGTGCTGGGATTAAAGGTGTGCGCCACCATCGCCCAGTTTGAGCTCATGATCTTTTTGCCTTTACCTGACAAATGTTGTAATTACAGGGATTATTCTGTTCCTCTTCTTTCATCTTATTCCTCCCCACTATCTTGAGAAACTGACCTCAATAGTTTGGAAAGAATACATGTATATATGTATTTTAATTTTATTAGAATTATTTATTATAAATATATGAGTCTTTTTCCTGCATTTGTGTATGTGCACTACATGTGTGCTTGATGACAGAGGAAGTCAGAGGAAGGTGTTGGATCCCCTGGAACTGGAGTTAAAAGTGGTTGTAAGCCTCCATCATGTGAGTGATGGTGCTCTTAACCACTGAGTTATCTTTCCAGCCCTCATATGTTTTTTTAAAGATTTATTTATTTATTATGTACACAGTGTTCCTCCTGCATGTATGCCTGCAGGCCTGAAGAGGCACCAGATTGCATTACAGATGGTTGTGAGTCGCCATGTGGGTGCTGGGAATTGAACTCAGTACCCCTGGAAGAGCAGCCAGTGCTCTTAACTGCTGAGCCACCTCTCAAGCCCCTATAATTTACTTTTTAAAAAAGTTTCATTTTTTATTTGCTTTTTTTTCTATTTTTTCTGCTCCCCTCCCTGCCACTTCCCTCCCCACTTCAACCCTCCCCCAAGGTCCCCATGCTCCCAATTTACTCAGGAGATCTTGTCTTTTTCTACTTTCTACTTCCCATGTAGATTAGATCTATGTAAATCACTCTTAGTGTCTGTATTGTTGTCTAAGTTCTCTGGGATTGTGGTTTGTAAGATGGTTTTCTTTGCTTTATGTTTAAAAACCACCTATGAGTGAGTACATGTGATAATTGTCTTTCTGTGTCTGGGTTACCTCACTCACAATAATGCTTTCTAGCTCCATCCATTTTCCTGCAAAATTTAAGCTGTCGTTATTTTTTTCTGCTGTGTAGTACTCCATTGTGTGAATGCACCACATTTTCTTTATCCATTCTTTGATCGAGGGGCATTTAGGTTGTTTCCAGTTTCTGGCTATGACAAACAAAGCTGCTATGAACATAGTTGAGCACATGTCCTTGTGGCACGATTGAGCATCCTTTGGATATATACCTAAAAGTGGTATTACTGGGTCTTGAGGAAGGTTGTTTCCTAATTTTCTGAGAAATCGCCACACTGACATCCAAAGGGGTTGTACCAGCTTGCATTCCCACCAGCAATGCATAAGTGTTCCCTTTTCCCCACAACCTCTCCAGCATGAGTTGTCATCAGTGTTTTTGATCTTGGCCATTCTTAACAGGTGTAAGATGGAATCTCAGAGTTGTTTAGATTTGCTTTTCTCTGATGACTAAGGATGCTGAACATTTCCTTAAGTGTCTTTCAGCCATTTTAGATTCCTCTGTTGAGAATTCTCTGTTTAGGTCTGTACTCCATTTTTTTTATTGGATTATGTGATTCTTTTAGTGTCCAATTTCTTTTTTATTTATTTATTTATTTACTATGGCTCAGTATTCTGTCTGCATGTATGCCTGCAGGCCAGAAGAGGGCATCAGACCTCATTACAGATGGTTGTAAGCCACCATGTGGTTGCTGGGAATTGAACTCAGGACCTTTGGAAGAGCAGGTAATGTTCTTAACTACTGAGCCATCTCTCCAGTCCAGTGTCCAATTTCTTGAGTTCTTTGTATATTTTGGAGATCAGACCTCTGTCTGATGTGGGGTTAGTGAAAATCTTTTCCCATTCTGTAGGCTGTCGTTTTATCTTGTTGACCGTGTCCTTTGCTTTACAGAAGCTTTTCAGTTTCAGGAGGTCCCATTTATTAATAGTTTCTTTCAGTGTCTGTGCTACTGGGGTTCTATTTAGGAAGTGGTTCCCTGTGCCAGTGCGTTCAAGTGTACTTCCCACTTTCTCTTCTACAAGGTTCAGTGTGGCTGGCTTTATGTTGAGGTCTTTGATCCATTTGGACTTGAGTTTTCTGCATGGTGATAGATATGGGTCTATTTTCATTCTTCTACATGTTGATATACAGTTATACCAGCACTACTTGTTAAATATGCTTTTTTCCATTTGATATTTTTTGCTTCCTTGTCAAAAATCAGGTGTTCGAAGATGTGGGGATTGATATCTGGGACTTCTATTTGGTTCTATTGGTCCTCCTGTCTGTTCTTATGCCAATACCAGGCTGTTTTCAGTACTGTAGCTCTGTAGTAGAGTTTGAAGTCAGGGATTGTGATGCCTCCAGAAGTTCTTTTATTGTACAGCATTTTTTTTAAGATTTACTTATTTATTATGTATACAATATTCCTTCCATGTGTGCCTGCAGGCCAGTAGAGGGCACCAGATCTCATTATAGATGGCTGTGAACCACCATGTGGTTGCTGAGAATTGAACTCAGGATTTCTAGAAGAGCAGTTATTATTATTATTATTATTATTATTATTATTATTATTATTATTTTATTGTGTGTATGCATGATGGGTAGGCACATATGCCATGACACATGTCTGGAGGTCAGGATGGCTTTGTGGAGTCAGTTCTCTCTTTCCATCTTTATGGGGGTTTCAGGGATCAAACTCAAGTTGCCAGGCATTGCATGGGAAGTGCATTTACCTGCTGAGCCATCTCATACACTCAAAACCAGTCTTTCTTGCTGCCATCTAATAGTCCATGTTGGTTTTAAGATTGAGGGATTTAATTTCACAAAGACTTGTTTTTACAGAGTGATTATCACTTTGTAGGGCTACACCCTCCCACACAGGCCCTCATGCTGCTGTAGAAGCCACCCACATAGGCAGCACCTTAAGTTCTGATGTGGTAAGCAGCCCAAGTAGCCATCTGTGGATAGACATATATGACTTGAAGCCTGTTTAGGGGTTGAGGATCTAACTAGATGACCACTTGCCTGGCATGTATAAAGCCTTGTGCTCCAATGAAAGTGTCTCAACTACAGTCAGCTTTAGAGATTAAGCATTTGTTTCTCTGCGGGATCCCAGATTTCCCAAGGCTTGGACTCTGACAAATTGTGACAAAAACAAGATTTGTCTGTAATCTTGTCTGAGAACAGATAAATGAACATTGTCCAAATAGAATAAATGACCCAGTATCCACTAATCCTGCTTATGAACTTTGTTTCATTTTTCCTGCAGTGCTGGGGATGAAACACAGGGCCTTGTGTATGCTGGACAAATGCTCTGCCACTAAGCTGTCTGCCCAGTCCCCCACCCTGCCTAATCAGCATTCTCACTATCAATTATAGCTTTAACCTCCCCTGTACTCCATCTCCTTGACGTGACTTCCCACTGCATCCTACTCAGAGCAAATCTTTAAACATGCTCCCCTGGACCGCTCATGGTGCTGGGTGCTCAGGAGTCTCTGTCTCTCTGTCTGTCTCTGTCTCTGTCTCTGTCTCTCTCTCTCTCTCTCACACACACACACACACACACACACACACACACACACACACACACACACACACACACACACACACACGGTCTTGTTATATAGCCCAGGCTGATAGCAAAATCAACAGTGATCAACCTGCCTCAACCTTCCAAGTGCTAAGATGACAGACGTATCACCATGCCCAGATAAGGGGGATCTCTTGAGCTCCAGACTTCAGGAACCAGAACCAGAGCCTGGGAAACACAAGAAGACCTTATCTCAAGAATTAGTCAGGTAATCCCTGCACTTAAGAAAAAAACCTACCAAACAACTAAACCAAGAAAATAAACAAACAGCCCTTTCCCAGAGAGCTGGGTATGTACCTGAGTGGTTGAGCACTTGATTGGTATGTGTTAGGCCCTGGGTTCCAATTCTGTTCCCAGCAACACACAAACACACCCACACATGCAGAGGAGGCACGGGGGGCTAAGGAGAAATAAATAATATAATAAAAATTTTAAAGAAAGAATACCATGAATTAGGTGGAAAATGTGAGGTCTAGATAGCTCACATTGTATCCCAGTTTTTGTTTGTTTTTTTCTTGAGACAGAGTTTCTCTGTAGCTTTGGAGCCTGTCCTGGAACTCAGTTTGTAGACCAGGCTGGCTTTGAACTCACAGAGATCCACCTGCCTCTGCCTCCCAAGTTCTGGGATTAAAGGTGTGTTTCCCCACCTTTAAGAACTGCCATGCCCAGTTCTTAAATGACTTTTTCAAGTCCCACAGTGAAGTAGTAGCTATGTGGGGCCTAGAAACTACAGCTGTACGTGACCAAGAATGGGTCATAGACCTCCCTGGCTTCATCCCCAGCCCTGCTAGTTTCTCTGTTTAATGTGACAATGAGACCCCTAAGTGGAAGTGAGGAAACAGGGAGCTCAAGGGGACCCAGTGGTGAAGTATTGGATCAAAGGATCCTTATCTTCTGTACCCTTCTGTTCTGTCATTGTCAAGTGTTACCAGGAGTGGAGCAGACCTCATTCCCTTGCCTTGATTTGCTTCTGACCCCTCCCAGCCTTTGGCCATGCAGGGCCTTCCAATTGGAAGGCCCTCTCTTCCCTTCTCATCTGGAACTCACACCTTTTCTGCCATGAGCCAGCTCCATCTTACCTCTGAGGTAGAGAAGGCTTTCCCCACTTCTTGTTTCTGGACACCCTCACCAGGGACATATCCCCTTTTATTACATTATTTATTATTATTATTGTTGTTGTTGTTGTTATTATTATTATTATATTATATTATAGGCTTTCTTCCCCTTTGGCCTGATCATCTCCCCAGGTAGTACCCCATCTCTGCTCCAGCTGTCCCAGTGCCTCCACTGGGCTTTTTTTCCCAGGCCAGTGTAGACTACAGGACTCCCTCCATCAGGCCTCTTTCTGCCTGGTGAGCACTTGTGGGAATGAACTGCAGCAGGACCTGGTGGCTTTGGCGTAGCACCGAGGCCTCTTTTCTCCCTGTCATCCCATTGTCCTTGGCCTTCTATTTCACCCCATCTGCATCCGGCCACCCTGTTTCTGAGTCAGTGGGACCTCTGTAATAAGCCTTGTCTCCTGCCAGGGGGTAATTTCTAGAAGACATGGCCATTCCAATTCTCAATTTCTGTGAAAGAATACTTCTGGTGGAGCCAGGCATGCCCAGTGCCCCTGAGCCAGGTCTAAGGTGATGATTTTTGTTGTTGTTGGAAACAAAGTTTCTTGTAATCTAGATTGGCCCCCAACAGACTGTTTCCCAGATGACCTTAAAATGGCCATCTTTGTGTGTAGCAGATGATGACCTTAAACTGGGGACCCTTCTGATTTTCTGCTTCCAACTGTCAGGTCCAAAGGAAACTCCACTCCCCTCTACCAAAGGAACTATTTCCTTATCATTGGAAGAAGGGACAAATGGCTGTCTGTGGTGCCTATTAGCATACCAAAGTGCTTCCGGCCTCCAGGCTTCCTCAGTACCTAGCTCTTCTGTCGTGCCCCCCCCCAAACTTCTCCAGCTCTGAAGCTGCCCTGGCCCCAGCTTCTCATTTCTTATTCTTCCTACAACTCTGTTATTTCATTCTCTCTCTCTCTCTCTCTCTCTCTCTCTCTGTCTGTCTGTCTCTCCCTCTCACCCCTTTCTCTTGGTCTCCTTTGCCCACAAGTTCTTTGTCTTCCCATCTTGCCCTCCCCCAGCCCTCATGGCCTGTTCTAGTCTGCTGACCGTGTTCAGTCTGCTGCTTTCTCTCCCAGCTCTTCCTCTATCTACAATAAAACTATCTCCTCAACTTACCTCAGCTGTCATGTTGCCAGTTTATACACCAATCACCCAAAAGATGAGATCAGAGACACCATCACACCTGATTTGGGGTTAAATTATTTAATTTACATTGTGTGTGTGTGTGTGTGTGTGTGTGTGTGTGTGTATGTGTGTGTGTGTACACGAGTGTGCTGCAGCACACATGTGGAGATTAGAGAACAGCTTGCAGGGGTCAGATTTCTCCCAGCTTGTAGGGTCTGGGGATCAAACTCAGCTTCTTAGTGGTGAGTTCTCTTACTCCCTGAGCCATCTTTGCTAGTCCTAAGACGTTTTTTTCGTTGTTTAGTTTTTAAAATTTTTGAGAATAATGTGTGTTTGTGTGTGAGGGTATGTACACATTGAGTGTTGGTGCCCACGGAGGTCAGAGGTGTCAGGTCCTCTTGTGTTAGAGTTAGTTACAGATGGCTGTGAGATGCCTGATGTGGGTGCTAGGGACTAAACTTGTGTCCTTGGCAAAAGAATGAACTCTGAACCACTCAGCCTTTTTTCCAGTCCTGTTTTTCTTTTTCCCCTAAAGAAGCGGTTGCACTATGTAGCTTGTGGCTAGCCCTGAACTCAGAGAAATCTGGACCTCCAGAGTGCTAGGATTAAAGACATGTGCCACCACACCCAGACCTATTAAACTGAGCCCTAGCTGGAAGAAGTGCCCTAGATGCTGTCTCTCGGACTGTTTAGTTTTTTGTCAACTTGACGCAGACAGGGTTATCTGGGAAGGGGGAAATGCAGTTAAAAAAAAAATCCCTCCACCAGGTGGTGGTGGCACATGCCTTTAAGCCCAGCACTCAGAAGGCAGAGGCAGGCGGATGTCTATGAGTTTGAGGCCAGTTTAGTCTACAGAGCAAGTTCCAAGACAGCTACAGCTAGGGCTGTTACACAGAGAAACCCTGTCTCGAAAAAAACAAAACAAAACAAAACAAAAAAACAAAAAAAGGAAAGAAAGAAGAAAAAAAGAAAAAGAAGAAAAAAGAAGAAAGGAACAGGGAGAAAGAAAAGAAAAAAAGAAAAGCTTATGTCAGAAGTTTGTGGGATATTTTCTCCTTCTCCTCCTTTTCTTTTTCTTTTGAGACAGTGTTTTCCTGGCTGTCCGGGAACTCACTTCGTAATCCAGACTGGCCTCTGCCTCTGGATTAAAGAGGTGTGTGCCACCACAACTGGCTCATTTTCTCATTTTTCCCTTCTTTCTTTCTTTTTCTTTTCTTTTCTTTTCTTTTTTTTGACACAGGGTTTCTCTGTGTAGCCCTGAAAGTCCTGGAACTCACTCTGTAGAGACCAGGCTGGCCTCAACCTCAGAGATTTGCCTGCCTCTGCCTCCTGAGTGCTGGTACTAAAGGTGCGCACCACTATACCTGGCTGTATGGGGCATATTCTTGATGGATGATTGAGGTGGAAGGACCCAGCCCACTATGGGTGGTGCCACTCCTGGGCAGGCTGTGCTGGATTTTATATAAAAGCAAACTGAGCAAGCCAGTAAGCATTGTTCCTCCCTGGCCTCTGCTTCAGCTCCTGCCCGGAGTCCCTGCTCTGACTTCCTCTTGATGATGTAAACTGTAAGCTGAAATAAAAACCCTTCCTCCTCAGGTTGCTTTTGGTCATGATGTTTATCATAGCAACAGAAACCTTTATAACACAACAGCTTCAGAGCAGAATCAAGCTGCCAGGCTCACAGAGGGACAGATGGATTCCTCAGAGGAAGGGAGGGCTGTCTGCTCTACATAGAGACATGAACTAGTAAGGAGGCTGTTTTTCCTCTTCTGTTGCCTTGAGACTCTAGCTGGGTCTTCTGAGTAGTTGGAAGTTCCCCAAGAGATCCCCCCACCCCATCCTTTTTGTATTGCCCTAAATTCTGCTGGAAGACCAACTCCCTTCTTTTGCAAGCAGTCTCTACCACAAACGTGGTTTTCTGATTTTGAGAATCCTTGCTATTCTAATACAGGTTTATTGCTATCTGTCATGCGTAACAGAATTTCTCGTTGCAAAGAGAGGCAAGGCAACTTGTATTTAACTGAGGAACTGAGGACTTCTGAATGATGTAGTAGAGAGGGACCAGGAATGCCCATGGGTTTCCTGAAGGACTCATTGGTGGCATAGCATATTGTAGTAGGCTACATACATTCCACATTCTGTTTACCAGCTCAACTCAGCATTGCTCCCTTCCATTAAACACCACGGTTCTCTTTCTTCCTGTTTCCCACATTCTCATCAACACAAAGGGCAGAAGATGAAACTTGGGAATAGATGAATGATCCAAGCCAGGCCACATGACCTAAAGTTGGAACAAAGAGGGCCAAGCTTGCCTAGGGCCTGAGGCTCCTCACTGTGTGAGAGTTGGTAAGGTTACCCTTGTGGGAGAGCCTGCTGAGGGCCGAGGAGCCACGGGCAAAGCACACCCCTTTGCTGGAACAGGTTGACTTTTGAACTAGCTGCACACATCTAGAGCTCATTTGGCTCAGGCCTCTCCCATTATCTTGTAATTCCCTTCTACCATAAGTTGGTTTTCCTTGGATTTCTGCCACTTGCCACCCACACATTCCCAAAGAGTACATCTGCCTTCCTGCCCAGTCAGGTCAGGTAAGGCTGCGGCTGTTTCATTCCCCACACCGATCATCTAATGTCAGGACATGTTAATGCCACAGATAGGAGTTATGACTAAGATTCCTTAAGACACCGAATCCATTCTTGGTCGCCCACAAGACTACAGGCAGGACTTGGGAATAGCTTCTGTTGCTCATCTGCAGGGCCACTTTCTTGCTGTGGGTGTTTTTTTTTTTTAAATTTACTTTTATTATGTGTGGAAGTGTTTTGCTTACATGCATGTAATGTATGTGCACCAAATGTGTGCAGGGTCTGCAGAGGCCAGGAGAGGGTGTCCGAGTTATAGAGGTTGTGAACCACCAAGTGGGTGCTGGGAATCAAACCCATGTCCTCTGCAAGAGCAGGAAGTGCTCTTAAACACTGAGCCATCTCTCCAGCCCCTGCTGTGGATGTTTTAGGGAATGTCTTACCCATTTATCTAATGGATTTTGTCTTCAGGAGCAGGGCCTGGACTGAGGCAGCTTCAGCCTCTCGCTGTTAGAATCTTGGGGCTTGGAGACCAACTGTTATTCCCTGAAAAGATGACTACAAAGGTCTTAGAGCCTACTATATAAATATGGAAATCAAGGACCTAGAGGTGATGTCCCAGGCACCCTATAGCTACCTATCCTGTGCTTCTCTGCTTTTTGTGGATTTGCATTTTTATAAATGGCTACCATTAGCACTGCAGGGCGAACCTCTAACTCTACTGTTTCAAAGACAAAGGCACAATCCAGCTGTGGAATCAGATAAGCCTTGGCTGGGGATTCCGGGGTAAAACACTTGCTAGTCTTGGGGGTTAAAAAAGCAACAGTTTTAAGTCCCCAGTGGTCATGCACATGTGGGAAGATGGGACAGGACAAGGCCAGCCCAGGCCATATAGTGACACCCAATCTCAAAAAGAATTAGATAAGCCTTAAGGGTCAGCCAGACCCTACACGGCATTCCTTTGAAAAGGCATCTGGCTTGACTTGCACGCCCAAGAGTATTTGGGCAATACAAATTGGGCTTGACAGGTTAAAAAAAAGAGAGAGAACACAAAGTTGGGTTGGGGAGGGAGGTAGGAGTGGATCTGGGAGGAGTTGGGTAAGGGAATAATAGGCTCAAAGCACATTGTAGAAGCCAGACAGTGGTGGCAGATGCCTTTAATCCCAGCACTTGGGAGGCAGAGACAGGTGGATTTGAGTTTGATCTGTGAGTTTGAGGCCAGGCTGGTCTACAGAGCGAGTTCCAAGACAGGCTCCAAAACTATAGGGAAACCCTATCGGGGACCTCTGAGTGCCAGCGTCAGTGTCCCCTCAGGGTCCAGAAGAAGACTCACAACAAGCACAGGACTTAGATCTGAAGGTAAAATGAACTCTCCGCTACTTACTTTTCTGCATCAGTTTCTTTATTCTCCTGCTGTTCTCCTCCTATTCTGTAAAGTTTCCAGTTTATATACACACGCAAAACAAAGGCAATTCTCCGAGCCCCGACGTTCCTTTATCTTTGAAGGTCCCAATGTGATCTATATGAAAGACTCCTTTCCTGACTGCATGTCCTGCCAAGTGGAAGATAGTTGCAGGGAGGTGGCTTCTTTTTTTTTTTTTTCATTGTATTATTTATTTTATTATTTTTTTTACAAAAGTTTATTACAATATACAACAGACTCCAGGATAACACTTCATTCTAACTATAGGTGGCAATGATGTCATATTAGGGCATCCAGATGTTTAACAGGCTCCAGGATAACACTTCATTCTAGCTGTAGATGGCAAAGATGTTATGGCAGGGAATCCAGATGTTTAAATGGGAATGGAAGAGGGTCACCATCATCTCAGATATGAGGAACAGCTTAC
>PVIU01026652.1:0-21677 GCA_004026605.1 Ondatra zibethicus | reverse complement strand
TGGTGAGCTCCCATTAGATCAGGCACACTGTCTCAGTGGGTGGACCAACTCCTCGTGGCCCTGACTTCCTTGCTCATCTTCTCCCTCCTTCTGCTCTTCAACTGGACCTTGGGAGCTCAGACCATTGCTCTGATGTGGGTGTGGGTCTCTGTCTCTATCTCCATCCATCGGACGAAATTTCTATGGTGATATTCAAGATATTCATCAGTGTGACTATGGGACAAGGCCAGTTCAGGCACCCTCTCCTCTGCTGCCCAAGGATCTAGCTGGGGACAACCCCGTGGACACCTGGGATCCCCCCCTAGAGCCAAGTCTCCTGACAACTCTAAAATGGCTCCCTTAATGTAGATATCTTCTTCCCTGCTCCAACATCTGCCCTTCCTCTATCTCCACCCTCCCATTCCCCCAAGCTCTCCCCAGTCCTTCCCTTCTCCCTTCTCCTTCCCCCCTCTCCCCTTCCCCCAACCCCACCTTTATGTAAAATCTTTAGGCGCCTCTTGTTATTCTACACTGATTCTTGCTCTGAGAGACAAACTCAAAGCAGCTAATGTTGTGTTCATGCTTTGTGATATGTTATCTTTGCTGTCTGTCCCTTCTAGTCTAGAACTCCACTTCAAGGGGAATTATAGCCATGATATTTGGTAAAAAACTAAGTTTTAGGTACATGTGTTTTAGCATTCTTGTCTCTTTTATCCTTTCTATGTAGTTTAAAGTCAGCAACATCATTGACAAGGTACCTTATTCCAATTCCTTTCCTTAAAAAGTAAACACCATTCTGTGTCTGAGAAAGATCACCAACCTGGGAGGTAAGAATCTAAATCATGTGGTTTTCCGTGATTATACACAGAGAGATAATGTTGCAATATGGTCATAAAAATAAAGTAGTTGTTGCAGTAATCAATCACAATTTAAAATAATTTTATTGTTTTGGTGAAATAGCAAATAGATGAAATACAGAGATATGATGAATACTGCAAAAATATATCTGATATGTATATGTAAACTTTTATTTTGTGTGTATTCACATGTGTGCATGCACTTGTGTTATGTATGTAGGGGCTAGGGGGTCAATCTCAGGTGTCATTCCCCAGGAAATTATTTAGCTTGCTTTTGAGACAAAGTCTTTCACTGAGTCCTAGGGCTCACTATTACAAGCCAGCTAGCCCAAGGGATCCTCCCATCTTTACCCCTGAAACTCTGGGAATACAAATGTGAGACACCATGTCTGGCTTTTTACTTGTGAGCTAAAGACCAAACTTAGCTCTTCATACTTTTAGGGCAAACATTTTACCAACTGAGCTTTCTTCCCAGCTCCATGTTCAGGGAAAGGCTCTTGCTCAAGGTAGTAAGAATGTCATAGAGTAAGATATCCAGAGTAGGTGGAGACTGTTCTTTTGTTTTCTGGCCACCCAGACCCAAATAATTACACAAAACTTATTAATCACAACATTGTTTGGCCGAAGGCTCAGGCATATTTCTAACTAGCTCTTACATCTTAAATTAACCTGTTTTTATTAGTCTGTGTATTGACATGTGACTGTGGTGTTATCCCATTTTCTACATGATTTATTTCCTCAGTGGCTGGTAGGCATCTGACCTGATTCTGCCGTCTTTCCTCCTTTATCTCCACTTGGATTTCCCACCTTGCTATATTCTGCCCTGCCATAGGCCAAAGCAGCTTCTTTGTTAACCAATGGTAATAAAACATATTCACAGCATACAGAAGGGAATCCCACATCAATGCGGTGTCTTCCTTTGTTCTCCACACATATACTCATAAACTCATGTATTCACTCATATACTCATCCAATGGACCCCCCTACCCCACTAAAAACAAGGTTTTGGCTGGGAGTATTGGCAAATGCCTCCAGGATTTAGGAGGCTAAGGTATCTTAGGCTCCACAACATGGCCTTATATAAAAAACCAAACAAATAACGGTAATAATTATTTATTATTATTATATAATAATAATATTATATTATTATTATAAAATAATCTTCTTTAGATTTCATCCCTTGTCTTGCAGAAACAGTGAGAGAGCAGAGTTCCTTAGCAATTAACACATCATCATGCATAGAGCTTCTGGACAGTTTGGCGAAGTTTAGGGACAGACTGGAAAAATCAGAGCAGCAGCCCAATAGAGTGAGTGAGAGAGCAAGTGAGCGAGAGAGAGGATTAAAATAATTGAGCTCATTTGCTTTCTAATGAACTGTCCTGTGACTCTGATTTCCCTTCTCCTTTGATCTCTTCAAGCCCTCCCTTAATCATCCCTCTTCTGTTCCAATTGCACTAATTTGTAGCTCCACACTTCCATCTGGGGATAGAGATTTCTGCAGCCCCGTTCCCACGCTAGCCTAAATTTGCTCAACACCTGGCTGAACATACTGGTTTTTAGCATATTTACTCAAATTGTCAGACAAACATCAGAAATGGCCAACTTTTGTGAATCAAATCACAGTCAACAACTGTGCATTGTAACACTAACACAATCTACACCTGAAGTTTGTATACAAATGCCTGTATCTCCATTCATATTGGCTGGAGGCTCCTCCGTCACTTAACACTAGCATGATGTACACCTGAAGTTTGAACACAAATGCCTGCATCTCTGTTCATATTGGCTGCAGGTCCTGGAAGTTCAGATCTGGCACACAAAGACTCTACTGAGAAAGGGAGAAGAAAGGAAAGGAACTCCACTGGTCCCAGCCTGGGATTTCTCGCATCTTCGGGGAACAATTTCCTAATCATCTTTCAGTTAGTTTTTCCTTCCCAAGTCCTTGGATCAGAGTGACGGCTGGACAGCTTCTGTCAGTCATAGCCCATGGTTTCAAAAAATTCAGTCTTTATTAGATCCCTTGATTTGGTTGAGGCTTAGAACTTCTAATATTCAAAGCCAAATTTGGAATGCAATTGAGGGTCAAGTTCGCAAGAGAAGTTTACTCTTTCCCTTTTGTCTTGAAGTGTTCTTTTCGATTATATGTCTGCAGCCATCAAAACCTTCTGTGATTACCCATTGAAGATGACCTGTTTGCAGCCCAGTCCTCTGTAATGAAGAGTTCCTGCCCTGCATTTCTATCCATGGAATTTATCATTGCATTGTCTGCTTACTTCCATTCTTGTTTAGTGATGGCAAGCTTTCCGACTTTTGGGCCTTAATGATCCTGGTTGTTGGGAGAAGGCCATGAGAAGGAAGAGAATGGTAGGAGCAAGGTTGGGGCATCTTACCCTAGAATTAGCATCTCTGACCACTTTTGACACTTAAGAAATCTTTTTATAATTTTAAAGTTTTTTTCATTTTATATAACAATCACAGTTCTCCCTCTCCCCCCTCCTCTTACTCCCCCCACCTTCCCCTCCCTCCCCGCTTCCCACCCCCACACATTTCCCCTACCCAACCTGCATCCACTCCTCAGAAAGGATAAGGCCTCCCATGAGGAATCATCAAAGTCTGGTATATCAATTTGAGGCAGGACCAAGCCCCTCCCCTCTGCATCAAGACTGAGCAAAGTATCCCTCCATATAAAATGGGCGCCAAGAGGTCAGTTCATGCACTAGAGATAAATTCTGTTCTTACTGCCAGTGGCCCCAAAGACTGCCCATGCCACAGAACTGTCATTCACATTCACAGGGCTAGTTCAGGCCTAAGCAGGTTCCACAGTTGTCAGTCCATAGTCAGTGAGCTCCCACTAGCTCAGGTCAGCTGTTTCTGTGGGTTTTTCCAACATGATCTTGACCCCTTTGCTCATATAATCCCTTTTTCCTCTCTTCAACTGGACTCTGGAAGCTTGGTTCAATGCTTAGCTGTGTATCTCTGCATTTGCTTTCATTAGTTCCTGGATGAAGGTTCTATGATGACAATTAGGGTGGTCATCAATCTGATTACAGGGGAAGGCCAGTTCAGGCAACCTTTCGATTATTGCTTGGTGTCTTAGCTGGGGTCATCCTTGTGGATTCCTGGGAGTTTCCTTAGCACCAGGTTTCCTCCTAGCCCCATAATGACTCCCTCTATCAAGATCTCTCTTTCCTTGCTCTCCCTCTCTGTCTTTCCCCCAACTCAACCATCCCATTTCCTTATGTTCTCCTCTCCCTCTGCTTCACCTCCCCTCCCCCATATTCCCAATTTACTCAGGAGATCTTACCTATTTCCTCTTTCCAGGGGCATTCATTTATGTCTCCCTTAGGGTCCAAACTTGTTATCTAGCTTCTCAGGGCTTATAGATTGTATCCTGACGATCCTTTTATTTACGTCTAATATTCACTTATGAGTGAGTACATACTGTGTTTATCTTTCTGGGTCTGGGTTACCTCACTCAGGATTTTTTTTTTAAAGTTCCATCCATTGCCTGAAAATTTCAAGATGTCATTGTTTTTTTTATGTCTGAGTAGTACTCCATTGTGTAAATGTACCACATTTTCTCTTTATCCATTCTTCAGTTGTGGGGCATCTAGGTTATTTCCAGGTTCTGGCTATTACAAATAATGCTTCTATGAACACAGTTGAGCAAATATCCTTGTGGAATGAATGTGCATCCTTTGGGTATATGCCCAAGATTGGTAATACTGAGTCTTGAGGCAGACTGATTCTCAGTTTTCTGAGAAACCACCATATTGATTTCCAAAGTGACTGTACAAGTTTGCACTCCTACCAGTAATAGAAGAGTGTTACCTTTACTCTTTATTCTCTCCAGCATAAAATGTCATCAGTAATTTTTACCTTAGCCATTCTGACAGGTGTAAGATATCTCAGAGTCTTTTTGATTTGCATTTCCCTGATGTCTAAGGATGTTAAACAGTTCCTTAAATATCTTCCATCTATTCGAGATTCTTCTGTTGAAAATTCTCTGCTTAGATCTTTGCCCCATTTTTAATTGGATTATTTGGTATTTTGATGTCTAGTTTCTTGAATTTTTTAAACATATTTTGGAGATAAGCCCTCTGTCAGATGTGGGGTTGGTGAAGATCTTTTCCAATTCTGTAAGCTGTCGTTTTGTCTTGTTGACTGTGTCCTTTGCTTTACAGAAGATTTTCAGTTTCAGGAGGTCTCATTTATTAATTATTTCTCTCAGTGTCTGTGCTACTGGGGTTATATATAGGAAGTGGTCTCCTGTGCCAATGCATTCAAGTGTACTTCCCACTTTCTCTTCTGTGAGGTTCAGTTTGGCTGGTTTTATGTTGAGGTCTTGATTCATTTGGACTTGAGTTTTGTGCATGGTGATAGACATGGTTCTATTTTCATTCTTCTACATGTTGATATTCAGTTATGCCAGCACCATTTGTTAAATATGCTTTCTTTTTTCCACTTGATATTTTTTTGCTTTTTTGTCAAAAATCAGCTGTTTGAAGGTGAGTGGATTAAGATCTGGGTCTTTGATTTGGTTCCATTGGCCCTCCTGTCTGTTTTTATGCCAACACCAGGCTGTTTTCAGTACTGTAGCTCTGCAGCAGAGTTTGAAGTCAGGAATTGTGATGCCTCCAGAAGTTCTTTTATTGTACAGGATTGTTTTGGCTATCCTGGGTTTTTTGCTTTTCCATATGAAGTTGAGTGCCATTCTTTCAAAATCTGTGAAGAATTTTGCTTGGATTTTGATGGACATTGCATTGAATCTGTAGATTGCTTTTGGTAAGATTGTGATTTTTACTATATTAATTCTACCTACCCAAGAGCATGGGAGATTTCTGGTGTCTTCTTCAATTTCTTTTCTCATAGATTTAAAGCTCTTTTTTTTTTTTTTTTTTTTGGTTTTTCGAGATAGGGTTTCTCTGTAGCTCTGGAGCCTGTCCTGGAACTAGCTCTTGTAGACCAGGCTGGCCTCGAACTCACAGAGATCCGCCTGCCTCTGCCTCCCGAGTGCTGGGATTAAAGGCATGTGCCACCACTGCCTGGCTCAAAGATTTAAAGTTCTTGTCATATAAGTCTTCCACTTGTTTGGTTAGAGTTACTCCAAGATATTTTATGCTATTTGATATATTATGCTATTGTGAAGGGTGATGTTTCTCTGATTTCTTTCCCAGCCCATTTATCATCTGTTTACAAGAGGGCTACTGATTTTTTGACTTAAACTTGTATCCTTCTACATTACTGAAAGTGTTTATGCGTTGTAGAAGTTCCTTGGTAGAATTTTTGGGGTCACTTATGTAAACTATCGTATCATCAGCAAATAGTAAAAGTTTGACTTCTTCTTTTCTGATTTGTATCCCCTTGATCTCCCTTGGTGTCTTACTGCTTCAGCTAGGAACGCAAGAACTATATTGAACAGATATGGAGATATTGGAGAACCTTGTCTTGCTCCTGATTTCAGTGAGATCGCTGTGAGTTTCTCTTTATTTAGTTTGATGTTGTCTGTTGGCTTTATTATGTTTAGGTGTGTTCCTTGTATCCCTGCTCTCTCCAAGACCTTTATCATGAAGGGATGTTGTACTTTGTTGAAAGCTTTTTCAGCATCTAATGAGATGATCATGTGGTTTTTATTTTTCAGTTTGAAACTGACATCTTGAATTTCTGACTGTGTGTCTATTCAAACTCTGTCTTAAAACCACTGATAGATTTTAATATCCCTCTTACATAGTGTGCGATTCAGCCAGCTCTTCTTATTTGTGTTTGTTGCAGTTATTTTCTTGGCATGGGGGAGACTTGGAACCGAACTTGTGGTGTTATAAGATGTATTTTCTTTTCTGGACATCTGGTCACTACCTTAAGTCATGGACTCTGAATCAGAGAACTCTTTAGGGCTGTAAATTGGGCCATCAGGACTTTTCACTGGGACAGTAGATCTTAGCCTTCAGCTGCCCCTTTAGATTATGTATTTTACGTGGTCTACTTTCTGCGTTCCCATGTATCTGCAAACATTTTCAAGATCCCCATAGGCCATGTTGCTGTCCACCATCTCACTTTTGCTTCCCTTGACAGTAGCAAGGGTCATTATATTTCTGACTGTTGAATATTATCCTGGCCCCTTCTATTCTAGTTTCTTATTGTCCTCACTTATATTGGGGAATAGAACTTTTTAAATAATACTTTCTGTTGTTATTGAGTTCCAGAGGACAATGACTGTTTAATTTTGCACTGTAATTCACTATGTCACTCTCACTACAGTGGTCTTCATCATTTTGGCAGGAAACTGTCCTTTGAACTCTTCCATACATTGAGTCGGTGTATTTTCTGGCTTCATATAGGACACATGTTCTAGCATCTCCCCTTTTCTGAGGCACATGATTCCTTTCTTCATACTTTTCTGTGACTACTGCCTGTTTTCTTCCTACGACTTGGCCAGTTACCTTTTAGACATTCTGAAGACTTACCACAGCAACAGACTAGAATTACCACTTGGGGCTTGAGTTGGGTGGGAAATATCAGAACATCCATGTCAACAAGCTCTCTATTATGTAGCTTTATATTCTTCAGCTTGCTCCAGGTTGTCATGATCCATCTGAATCATGTGCTCTCATTCCTGCCACTTGGGAACCAGCATAGTTCTCAGATAATTGGGCATGCAATTCATTTCTTTGCTTGATGGCAGTGGTTTTCAACCTTTCTAATGCTGTGACCCCTTAATATAGTTCCTCATGTTGTGGTGACTCCCCAGCCACAAAATTATTTTTGTTGCTACTTCATAACTGTAATTTTGCAACTGTTGTGAATTGTAATGCAAATATCTGTCTTTCCCAATGGTCTTAGTTAACCCTAGTGAAAGGGTCATTTGAACCCAATGGGATTGCAGCCCATAGGTTGAGAGCCACTGCTCTACAATATAGATACTACTTTAGTCATTTGTAACTAAGATTTTTTTCTAGCTGTAAGTCTTCAGGCCAGCAGAAGAGATATCAATATTTTCATGAGCTAAAACACGGTATTATAAACCACCTACTCATTTTCAGAAGTCTGTACACTTTTCAAACAAGGGATTTTCTGCCTTTCAAAATCAGGGTGGATCATTTCTGCAGGCACAGTAAGCTCAGAGGAATCCATAGATCGTTTTTCTCAAGATCAGTTTGTCAGACATCTTCATGCTAAATCTCAGGATCAGATCCTTGACCTTTTCAGTGGATACTTGCCTAGGCTGGTAAGTGGAGCCTCTCTAAGATCCTGTAATTCTTAAAAATAGGGCTGATACCTTTTCTTCAGCAATGCTCACTTGCCGGTTCTAGAAGATAAGCATCCAATGGAGGACATCTTTTTTTTTTTTTTAATTCAATGTATTTTAAGTAAAAATAGAATCATATAATTTCTTCTTTCCCTTTCTGTCCTCCCTCTAACTCCTCCTATGTCTCCATTGCCCAACTCTTTCCATTTCTTCCCTTAAATTGGTAACTTCTTTTCATTATGATTATTATTGTATGTAAATACAACATGCTGAATTCACTTTTGTTTGTATGTATAAGATTTCAGGGCTGAACACTTTGTATTGGATAACCAATTAGAGGCATGATCCCAGGGATGTCTAATTCTCCCTCTCTCAGCCATCACTAGTTTCCTGTAGTTCTTTGTTTAGGGGTGAGACCCAGTGAGATTTCCCTGTAGCGGCATTTCAATTGTATTTTAATAAATAAAGAATGCCTGAAGATCTGAGAGTAAAACAGTCCTACTGGTCAACCTTATAGATCAGGTTATGGTACCACACACCTTTAACCCCAGTAGACACAATGGCATGCACCTTTAATCTCAGTGGTGCCTAGCTTTAATGCCAGCCCTAGAGAGGAATATAAGACGGGATGAGACAGCTCTCAGACAGTCTTATTCTGAGATTCCAGGAGGCAGGATTGCCATTTCAGACTGAGGTCAAGGTGAGAGCCAGTGATTGGCTGTTTTGCTTTTCAGATCTTCAGGTTGAACCCCAATTTCTGACCCTGAGTTTTTAATAGTTGTGCTTCATTTCCCCCTTCTGCATTAACATGTCTACTGGTGATGTCAATGTTCTGGTCCTGTTGAGGCAACCATATCAAGGTGGCACAGCAGATTTCCTGTTTCTTTGGTTCCTATAGTCTTCTTGCTCCTTCTTCTATGATGTTCAGGTACAGGAGCTGCATTGAAGATGCATCCACCGGGGCTGGGCTTCACACAGTCCATTGATTTCTGCATTATATCTAGTTGTAGATTTTTACAGTGGTCTCCGTTTGTTGCAAAGAGGCATTTCTTTGACAGAGGGTGAAATCTACACTTATCTCTGAGTATAAGTCTCAGAATATAGTTAGGAATTAGGCTAGTCTAGTGAAGTGGTAGTAGTGGGGTCTCTTTTAAGATCCATGACCTCACTAACCCTGAGTAGTAGATCAGCTTTCTAATCCCAGGCTTGATTTCCTTCATGGTGGGTGTGCCTTAAGTTCAATCAGTAAGCTATTAGTTATTGCCAAGATTGTCTCTGTTGCTCCATATGGGTGTCTTGCCATGCTGGTCACTGTTGTAGCTTAGGTATCACAGCTGCATTAGTTACCTCCCGCAGTTTACACAGTGCTTTCTGGCACAGTGGAAGCTAGACTTCAAGAAGGGAGATTTTAGGTTAGATCCAGCTCAATCCATCCCAGTCCTGTATCCTGTGTGTGCAATGTTTTCAGCAATAGGGACTTACCTTCAGCCTCTGAGAGGCAACCAAGGGCAGCAATAATCTAGATTGTTTTGGGAATAACTTGAACTACTTTGCCCACCAGCTCAAAAAAAAAAAAAAAAAAAAAAAGGTTTCTCATGCCTGGTCATGGACTTTTGATAGGTAGTCTGTGGCTCTTGTGGGAGAATTTGGTGGTAAACATAAAATAATATGACTCACTGAGGCTTTATCAAACAACCTTGGAAGATATTTTTCGTTGCAACTACCACACTTATGAACAAGAGAAAGCTGGAATGATGCCAAGAACATACGCGCTAAAGGCAAGAACAGGACTTTCACAAATAGGAAGCATTAAAAGGCTAATAAAGAACAGGAAAGAAGCTCAATCTCATTAGTAATGAAATAAATGCCAATTAAAACAGGGATAAGCATCTTACAACAATTAGGATGAACAAACAATAACCAGACAACACATTTGTCTTAGTCAGTGTTCTATTGCTGTGAAGAGATACCATGACCATGGCAGCTCTTATAAAGGAAAACATTTAATTGGAGTTTGCTTACATTCAAAGATTTAGTCCATTATCATCATGGCAGGAAGCATGGAGGCACGCAGGAAGACATGGTGAAGAGGTAGCTAAAGTTCTAGACATCTGGATTAGCAAGCAGAAGGAAGAGAGAGACACTGGCCTGGCTTGAGAATTTGAACCCCACCCCCATGCATTTCCTCCAGCAAGTCCATACCTACTCCAACAAGTCCACACCTATTCCAACAAGGCCACACCTACTCCAATAATACCACATCTCCTAATCCCTGCCAAGTAGTTTCACTCCTTAATGACCAAGCATTCGAACATATGAGCCTATGGGGTCACATTCCTATTCAAACCACCACAGAATCCTACTTTTCAGAAAAAATGTGTAGTCATAGGAACATTTCTACACCTAGGGTGAGGAGGAGCATTCTTCAGTCACTTTGAAAAACCACCTAACAGCACATGACAAAGTTGAAGATGTAGAAGTCTCGGGACTCCATCATTCTCAGAAGCACACACCATATGGCACTGGTCTTCAGACTGTTGGGTGCCTATTTCCTAGAACTTCATGGAGATTTTCCCTGAGGAGCTGCATTTGGTTTAGATCTCATGTATTCAGATGTAGTCTTTCTACAGTTGCTCAGCACAGAAGCCTGTGGGTTCCTTTTCTTCCTCCCTTTCATGTTACCTCATCCTGTAAAATCAGATCCTTGCCTTCTCTCACTCAAGTGCATTGTTTTGCAATGTAATAACCCTTGAAGCCTCAAAGACGGGATGCAAGATATTTGTTGCCCCCTTTTAATCAAGATTCCATACACCTGGCATAGAGCAATTCTGTGTTCCTAGTCTTGTAAATATTTCTGTTAAGTGAATGCATTGGGCCTAAGCTAAGATATTTTTGTTCACATTAGTATCTTCTAAGTCCATCACAAAAAAGAAACAAACAGTTTTTAGTCAACAACTTTATTTCTTAAAAACCCTTTTATCTAAAGATGTGTCACTTCAGGGAATATAGCTCCTAACAATGGGCTTCATGGCTTCAGAAAGAGACGCCTGGAACTTCCTTGTTTCCATGAAGAGAGCATAGAGCTGGTATCTATGAACCATGAGGTGCGTTCTCACCAGACACTTTGATCTTGGCTTTCTTAGTTTCCAGAACTGCCAGGAACAGTAATCTGTTACTTTAATCTCTTTAGTCTTTGCCATTTTAAGGGCTCCAGAATGTTTTGCAACGCATACTGCTTAGCTGTCAATATAACGGATCATGGAAATTGTTCTTTCCTTCCTATTTATCTCCCTTCATCTTTTCCCTGTTTTAATATTCCAAAAGGATGAGAAATATTTAGAATATATATTTGTGTGAAAAAGTCTTTAGAAAAATGATTCTGTTTACATAGCAACCGAGACGTGGGCCTCACAGTCACTCTGTGTGATCATTGCCTCTGGTCCCCTTGAGGAGGCATAAATCAGCAAGCTCTGTGACATCACTGAAGAGAGTATGTCATAAGGTCATCCTGACAGATGTTACACATCAGTTAAGCTGGATGATCTCATTATATCTAATGACAACGAGCTGATGGCATTTGATTGTCATAACTTTGCCAGTAAAAAAGATCTCAGTAACAGAATGGTCCCATTGTCTACAGCTTTATAAACTTCAACACACTTCCATGATAAATTACTTTAATTCTCACCTTCTGTCATTCTGGTGACATTTTGCACACTGATCATATGATCAGTTTGTGATTTTTGACACTGTACCTCTAAATCATAGGCTAAACTTTTCAAAACGGTGTGCCATGTTCAGCTCATTCACACATAATCTTAGCGCATGGTCACCCCTTCTAGAAACAGAAGTGTACAGAAAGCACAGCTCCATGTTAAATCAAAGAAACTGAGGATGTAGCAAAATCAGTTTCAGTTCCTTAACAGAGAATTTAAAATGGTGAGTCTCCTGCATGCAAAACAGTATGCTAGGCCCTTTCATTTTTTATGGACATTTATTCTGGAGGTATTATCTCCGTTTAGTAAATGTGGAACCTGTGACATTACATTTTCCCTTGTTATTTATTCTGTGACCGTTGTATTTTAAGGGTAAAAAGATACTTCATACATACTGCCCATTTGATCATAGGCTATGCTATGCTTCTTGAATACGCAAACTTCACAAATGATGGCATTAAAAGAGATACTCCAACCTTCCTTCTGGCCAGTTGCTGAATCGTGAGTCACTGCCAGTTTTAGGAATTCTAGATCCTGGTTACGTTTAGTATTTTTTGGGCAGTTGAGATAAGCAATACCTGTGTTATAGTTAATCTTGACTGTCAACTTGACTGCATTGAAAGACATCTAAGAGACTGATAAAGCACACTGCTAGTTGTGTCTGTGAGAGCATTTTCAGAAACGATTGGTGTGTGGACAGAAACCAACAGCACAATCTGGGGGACTGGAGGGACCCAAGAGTTGGGAGCAGAAATCTTCTAGCTTGAGTAAACTCCGTACTTCCTGAGCAAGTGTACTAATTGGTGCTTCCTTACCTAGCTGTGGATATCAGACTCCAGCTTCATTACATTTTAAACACGGACTCCTGCTCCCCCGGGAAAGTTTAGGTCTTAAGCCTCAGACTGGAGCTGTATTATTGATCCAGCTCTTGAACTGGGTAGTTATCAGGTTCTCCTCTTCTTCAGCATGCAGACAGATTTGAGGCAAACCAGCCTCCAACTATAAATCAATCCTATAAATCCACATGTACATGTATTCTATGAATGAGCATGTATCTCTGGGTTTTGTTCGACTGGTAGAATCCCATTGTTTCAATGAAGTTGCACATAGATGTAGAAGTCTCAAATGGCCTTAGGAAGGTCCTCAAGTCCTTATTTTCAGTTCTTCTTTGCCCTTGGTGGTTTCTGTGCTCTTTTATAACAGTAGACTAGGGCCATTAATCTGCCTGTAAAAGAAGGCTAAGCGCCTATAGTTTTAAAGTATCATTAAATAAATGATTTACTATATATAATATCTTGACTTTTGTCATATGTTTATTATTATAGCATATTATAGATTATATTACGTATAACATATAGGGTACAGACTATTACTGCCGGCTTTAATTAGACAAGGGGTATACATAGGGTTTATTACATATTGGATGTTGTACTGTTTTCATTAAGTATTGATAAGATAGAGACTCATTAGATTATGTGTTGTTTGGGCACCTCAGGTTCAGGGTAACTGTAGAATGTGAGTGGAGTAAAGCAGCCTCCATGAAATGCTCGCGAGTGTGCCACCTTTGTCCAAGGCCTCTGTGCAAAACCCTCTGCAGCCTGTGGCAGTCTGAATAAGCCTAGAGCAAGGATTAGAGCAGAATTTTGGTATTTGGGAGATGAGTACCTTGTGATTTGGCTCCCTGGATAGAATCCCCAAACAAGGGGTTGTAGGCTCTTGTCCTAAGTCTCAGCCTAGGATTCCAGAAGACTTTTGAAATGAATCCACAAAGCCTTCTCTGCTTCTGAAGATACAGGAAAATGAGGGAACAAGGAGAGGAAACATGCTGATAAGTGATCAGATCAGGTCAGTTCTGGAATCCAGACTATTGCACTTGAGATATCCGTTCACGTATTTCTGAGCTGCCGCAGCACTCCTCCCTCCTTCCCCCTCTGGAAGGAAAGGCCACATAACTGACTGGCACTTCTCTCTTTCTCCTGGGGGACCTCATGTCTCCCCCCCCACCAAACGCAGAGGAAATCCTCTGTCAGGCAGTAGGGTCACGTGGCCAGCAGATAAGCTCCCATCCTTGACACAGGCTTAGGTGTTGATCCCGCCAGAGCCGAGGATTGGTGAGTGACTGTTAGGAGAAAGCCTCTTCTAAACTCTCAGGCTCCAAAGCTCTCAGGGCAGGCTTGAAGGATTTGACTGAATACTTCTGGAATCTTCTTCTTTCTCCTTCTTGATTAACCATTAAGATAACAGGGCACATGGCAGGGCAGGTGGCTCCCATTCTGCTCCCGCCAAAGGAAATAGGAAATGCTGTCAATTTTGTCCTCAGTACTGGTGAATTTGCTCAGTCATTCATTCCCTTGCTCACTCTTGGTTTGACTTACATGTCAGGCATGATATGAAACTATGGAGAGTCAGAAACAACAACAAAATCTATACAGTGATTCTTTGGCTTTGGAGATATGATTTAAGAAAAAATCAGGGGATTCTAACCCAGCCCACTCCTGGACTCCAGCAATGCCCCTATTCCATGTCATATAGCCAGAGTGTGTGATGGAAGTTTCTGTCCCACCTGGTCACAGAGCTATTCAATCCCAAAGAAACACACAGAGGCTTATATTAATTATAAACTGCTTGGCCTCTTAGCTCAGGCTCACTATTAACTAGCTCTTACAACTTAAATCAACCCATAATTCCTATCTATGTTTAGTCATGTGACTCAGTACCTTTTCTTAGTAAGGCATTCTCATCTTGCTTTCTCTACATCTGGCTGATGACTGACTCTCTGCTTTTCCTTTTCCCAGAATTCTCCTGGTCTGGTTGCCTTCTTATACTTCTTGCCTAGCTATTGGCAAATCAGTGTTTTATTAAACCAATGCAAGTGACAAATATTTACGGCATATGAGAGCATTATCCCACAGTATTTCCCTTTTCATTTTCAAAATATGACCCTGAATCTAATTTCCTATGTTTAGCTTTTTTTCTGACCATTATCCATAACAACTTGCAACCAACACACTAATAAAAAACACATCTATAATTCATTTTATTTTCAATGTGGGCATAGTTTTCTAGGCTACTTCCTACTGATTGGGAGTGCTCTTTGTGATTAGAAAGCATGGCCCAGTCCAGCATCATGGCTAGATGAGTAGGACAAGGAGACTCACATGCAGGCCTGGGCCCTCTGCCACAGGCCTCAAGGAGAAAACACAGGCCTAGCTCGCATGTTGTGGCACCAGCCGTATGGGCACTATTAAAGTGGGCAGAGGTATGGCATGGTATGGTTTGGTATGGGAGACAGAGACAGACAGAGAGAGAGAGTGAGAGAGAGAGAGAGAGAGAGAGAGAGAGAGAGAGAGAGAGAGAGAGAATGATTCATGTCCTGTAGAGAGAGGCATATCTGAAGAGATTAGAGAGGAAGAGTAGCTTCACTGCCACCCAGGGCCAAAGTGATGTCTGGGCCTGGGCTGATACTGCGACCTAAGTCTTGGTTCCTGACTTGGTCAGTAGGTGGATGACCTGACCCAAACTCCTTACCAGCCACAACACTCAGGAGAATGAGGCCATGAGTCTCATTTGGGTAGCAAAGTAGATCTCCCTGTAAATAAACCCATACAGGAGAGCCAGCCATGAGAGTGTGAGAGGGACATTCTACCTTCCTTGTCTATGGTGAGGTGGTGAGAATGAGGTAAAGATGCCTTCACCCCTTGCCCTTACCACCTCGAGATGGCGAGGGAACTGACCCCTTGGCTAGCTGCACGTGGGAAAGTGGACCCTGCACTTCTTTTGGTCAACACAGCAGAGTGACCCTGTTGACCAGAGCACAGGTGAGCCAACCCTGACAGCATGAGCTGGGAGACCTGGCCCCACCCCTCATCTGCCATATGACCACATGGGCTGGGGAGAGATGCCCTCCCATCAACGCTTGAGGCAGATGCGAGAGCTGACCCTGTCATCATAAGAGTCAGAGAGCTTTTGCTGACCCCCGCCAGCTGCAACACCCAGGAGAGCAGGCCCTGCACTTCATCAGGCAGCACAACAGAGCCAGCCTTGTTAGTGAAGATGTGGATGATCCAGTCCCAAAGCAGTGAGCAGGAAAGAGCTGTCCCCATACCCATCTGTCCTGTGGTGGCATGGCCTGGGAAAGTTGCCCTCCTTCTATGATCTGCTGGAGTGCGTGAGGGACCTGACCCACAGACCCAAAGCTGCAGGATCTCCACAACACAGGGCAACAACAGGATATCCAAGAAGACTCCTAGTGAGAGCCCAGTAGCGAGAGTGTAGCAGAAATCAGAGGCCTTGAACCAGACCAATGCCTCTTTTCAACAAACATTTGCACGTAAAGACATATGGACAAAGGGGTTTACTGTGTGACTCACCATGTCATGTTGCTGCTTCCATAATGAGATTCTTAATTCCTCTTTTTTTCTCTTAAATTTTGTTTTATTGAGGGGTTATGGGGGCAGAGGGCAGATATGAAGGGATAGGAAAATGAACAGGATCAAGATACATGATGTAAAAGACATATATAGAATAAATAAAAAAAGAAAAAAATTAAAAAAAAAGAAAAACCCAAGTGTATGTTTGTATGTACTTTTCTAGATAAAGGATTCAAAAGTTTAAAGGCTATTTGTTCTGTTGTAAAGGTTTTTAGAATAAAATTTAAAATAAAATAATTAATGGTAGTGGTGGGATGGGCAGATTCCTAAGGGGACTAAAGAAATAGCAACACCTTTTCTGTTGCCTGAGGGAAGAAAGGTGAGTGCAAATGTTTTGGGAGGCAAGAAGCAGAACAGTCTTTTAAGAAATCTGAATGGAGAGAGAATGCCTTAAAGGTTCTGGGAATGTGCAATAATCGAGCAAAGGCAAAGCAGGCATTTCCCCTCACCTTACCCCTGCATTAGCACAGAGGATCAGAGAGCTCCTTTATAAGTGGTATGCTTTCTAACATCTTGATTCAAGGGTAGAGAGGCTGTTGAGGTGGCAGATGCCAACAACTAAGTCAGCATGAGACTACTGTGATAGAGTTTCTGTTGCTGTGATGAGACCAAAAGCAACCCAGAGAAGGTTAATTGGGCATTGTGGTTCTAGAGATTTAAGAGTTCATCACTGCCATGGTGGCCAAGGCTGGCAGCAGACAGGCATGGCAAGTTGAGCTGCATCCCCGGTGTTCACATCTTAAAGAGAGAAAACTCTAAATTGTGCCATCTCCAAACTCTCAAAACTGGCCCCCAGTGACATACTTCCTCCAGCAAAACCACATCTCCTAAGTCTCCCAAGCAGGATCACTAACTGGGGACAAAGCATTTAAATGCCAGAGACTATGGCCGACATCTCATTCAAACCACCATAGCTCTCATTTACCAATCTGTTGGCTATCCTCCCAAGCTGAGATACTTAAAAATAAGGAACTTGATCCTATTCACCAATGAAACCAATAATTCCAATGCATTTCCAGTATCCAAAGCTCTGCTTGGAGCTTTCAGCCTGAATTAGATGACTCTTAATCTGCCTGTCTCCCTCTGATCAAGACAATGCTTCTCACTTTATTTTTGGCGATGGGCTAGATTCTGACTTATTTTGACCAGTAGAATGGGATAGACATGAGAGTGTGCACTTTTAGTGTTTGAATCTTAAGAGGTTTCTGTCTTTGACCTGGTGGAGTACTGCTATTCCACATCCATGCTATGCTGCCATGAGACCATGTGAAGAACCAGAGCCTTGAGAATCAGAGAGGATGAGGGAAGAGAGGCCCTACTACATGTGAGGATCTGTGGTCGTCTGAATTGACTACCAGACAGTTGTAGGTGTGCACTGACCTATATCCCAATTTCTCCTGGACTGCCCTGCTATGACCACTTGGAATAGACATAACTGTCTTTTCCAAGACCTGCCATGATTGTAGAAAAAGGACCAAAAATATCATTGTGAATCTTTTAAGATTTGCAGTTTGGGTGTGTTTGTTTTTCAAATCCAGTAACTTTAAGTGATCAGATCTAGAGTGATAAATAATTATTAGAGATTGACAATTGATAGGTAGCATGAAACAACTATATATATATATCCATATATATATATATATATATATATATATATGAATGAATACATGAATAAATTGTCCTCTCCAGGTTTCCTGTAGCAGAAGCTAGGTCAGTTGGTATGGACTTGGCACCCTCTCATCTGAGCAAGTGGCATTGACATGAATGCTTTAGCCAGTTCACAATAGGCTGATAATATCTATCAGTGACCTCTGGTGAATTTCTGGGGAAATCCTTCTCATTTAACAGATTGAAAAGTTACATGGTCATAAAGTGAGTTCTGTGGACAGAAGCACACAGGGCTTTTGAGAAGTGGATCAGAGGACCAGATGATTTTCTGGACCTGCCAAAGAAGGCTTCAGAGAGGAGGCTATTGTTTCTGATTGCTGAGGCTTTCCTACAGCATCGCGGGTCACAGAGAGCATTGTTCAAGCCATAGGAAAAAATCTCAAATAAGGCAAGTTGAAGGGTTGGTAACATGCATAGGCTCTCAAGTTGGACCTGGGGCCATTTTGATTAAGTAGATCTAGCTGATGGCTGTAGAACTTCCCCTGTGTATGACAGTTCTGGGTTGGGTCCCTTCATAGGAGAGATTGGTAAGGACTGAGTCTGGATGGACTTGGCGGGCACTAAGGGCATGACAAGTATCGGGGTGGGGGGAGTTGAGCAGAGATTTGATGTCATGTAATCTGAGAGGGCATTCCGATTTTGAACTCTGAAAGATGGGCAGAGCTTCCATGTCTCTAACTGTAAACCCACATAGCAGGCTGGGCCCCTCATGCTTGTTGCTTGCAGAAAGTGTTTTTCCATAAGGAGAAGTGTTCTCTGCCTACCCATTTTCTACCATGCTTAGAAATCTTCAAGGTTCTGGTGCTAATCTCATTAATTTGTTCTTTAGGTGCTCACATGGATAACAGATTGGGGGGGGGTAATATTTTCCTCTCGTGATTGGTGCCAAAGAGTTCTCACTTGGCCGCTCTTGAGTGAGTCCATATCCTGAAACTTCTAGGCAAACTGTGCACCTCTTTGTAAATTCTAGTTTTGGCAAATCAATCTGATCTGATCTGAGTTTGGCTGAATCAATCTGAAAGGAACATCCACTTGTGCAGTAGGGAGGAGAGGGCTGCATTCCCGGTGCCTGCTTAGCTTATACTAGAAATAATTACACAGAAACTGTATTCATTGAAATACTGCCTGGCCCATTAGCTCTAGCGTCTTATTGGCTAACTCTCACATATTTGTTTAACCCATTTCTAATAATCTGTGTGTCACCACAAGTCATGGCTTACCGGGAAAGATTCAGCGTGTCTGACCTGGCAGGCTTCATGGCAGGCGACTCTCCCTGACTCTGCCTTCTCTATCCCAGAATTCCGTTCTGTCTACTCCACCCACCTAAGGGCTTCCCTATCAAAAGGCCAAGGCAGTCTTCTTTATTCAGCCAATGAAAGCAACACACAAATACAGAAGACCCTCCTACATCACACTTGTGTCTGATCAGGCCCCCCCCAACTTTCTCAGCTGAGGTCTGTCTTGACCAAGCATCTGGTTAGGTGGGACTGACCACGCAACCTGGCTGATGTTTTGTAGGTATGTCTCCCACTGACATCCCTCCTACTCTTTGGCTATGCTGTCTTGCATGCTCACATTGTATTCAGAGTGAGCTCCATTTCTCTCTCGCTGCAAAATCTCCCTGTGGTTGTCAGTACACTTATCATGAAGGTCCAGAGTAGAGCATTGCTGAGTAATTTCTTTTTCAATGCTAGGAAATAAATACACAATGCTTCTACATGCTTTACATATACCTGTGTATAATGAGCACCAAGAAAATTGAATCCCTAGAAGAAGCACTTATGTATTAGAAAATTGTGATTTCTTCTTGTACATTTTTGAGATCACAGAACAGAACGATAGGGGACATCTATGAGTGGGCTACCCCTTGCTCTTGGAGTCATTAGTCTTCAGAGGCCAGAGAAAATTTGTTTATCCCCCTGATTCCTGTGATTTATGTTTTTCTTCATCAAGTAGAAGGAACTGCAAGATTTCTTCCAATTTCAAATGAAGGCGAAATTTATGAGCAGTCATTCGAACTGGCCCTCTCTCCTGGAGACCGTTTCATTTGCAGCTGTCACTTAGAGTTGGGATTGATTTATCTCCACGGTCCAGCACCACACAGTCAACTGAGAGCAAAGGTGTGTGAGTGTGGTGTTTGCTAGGCCAAGCATGAAACTGGTGGTGTCTGAGCCCCCTGTGGGCTCGAACTGTCCTGTCCACTCACCCAGCCTTGCTGGGCTGCACTGAAAGCTGGACCTGTCTAAAAGCCAATCACGGAGCCCAGCCATTTGAAGTCTCTCCAATAAGACAGAGAGGAACTCGGTGTTACGGCAAGACATGAAGTTGGCAGCCTCATCTCACCCCCACCCGATAATGCCTCTTTCTAAATTCTCCGTGAACCTTTGTCTAACTGGAGCCAGGGCACATTTTCTTTCTTTTCTCCTTTTGCCCCAGTTATTTTTAGTTTCTCTCTCTCTCTCTCTCTCTCTCTCTCTCTCTCTCTCTCTCTCTCTCTCTCTTTCTCTGTCATGTATAGGTCAGAAGTCATTCTCAGATGCTTCAGGTACCGCCCACTTTTTTCTTTGAAACAGAATCTCTCACTGGCCTGAAACTCTGATTCCAGGAATCCTCCTGTCTCCACCACCCCAGCACTGGGACCACAAGTGTATGTCTTCACACCTTGCTTTATTCTTAGCTCTTTATCATGTCAATCAAAATCACTCTCTTCCTTTTATTATCTGAACTGAGCTAGGCAAGACAAGCTAAGAGTGAACTTAATTAGAATTCTTCCTCCTTCAATAGGAGGCCATGAGGACGATCAGAAAGTGTCCAGAACTTCATGGACCTATGGTCCTCTGAGAATTCTGTCTTGGCTATAAGGACCAGCTTACAGGAGAATGAGAAACTATACATAAGTAAGCCATCACCACTGATTCCATTCTCTACCAGCCAAGCTCCCTCATGCCTGTGGACCATAGGTGCAGAAGTTTAGCCCAGCCTGGTCCAGCAGAACTTGCCAGCTATGCAGAATTGGGCAGAATTGTTTGGGCTAACCATTGAGTTAACAATGAGGTGGGAGAAGTAGCCAAAACAGCTCTCCATCACCTCTTTGTGTGCACATTCTTGTGTGTGAGGGTGTATGTGCAGGTCCATGGAAGTCAGAGATCAATCTTGGGTGGTGTTTCTCAGGAGCCATCCACTTCATTTTTTGAGACAGTTTCTCCAGTAGAGTCTCCCCACTACTGGGAGCTCATGCCACAATACCTGGCTTTTTAGGTGGATTCTGGTGATCAAATTTGGATCTTGACGATTGGAAGACAAGCATTTACTTGGCAATCTATCTCTCAGTCTCCACTGTCAACTATCTTAAAGCCATCGCAACTCACAACAAGGTCTAACTTCAATCCCAACTCATCCCAAGTGTGTTTCTTTGACTCTTTAAACCTACAATGATTCTCCTTTTTACTAATTGAATATGAACCTTGCATTTTCCCCATTTTTCTCTTTTGAATAAAGAGTTCCTATTGTTATTTTACCATCTGACTCCACCAAAATAGCATCTTTTTTTTTTTTTTGGTTCTCTTCTTTTTTTTTTTACTCTTTTTTTCCCATACATTGTTTTGTTTTATTTTTTCCATTCAAGAACATAATTAAAGAAATAAAATTTTTACCTTTCTTCCCCTTCTCCCGGTCCCCTCCCACTACCCCCCACCCCTCCTCCCTCCCCCTTCTTCCTTGAAAGAGGGCATGGTGCCCTGCCCTGTTGGAAGTCCAAGGCCCACCCCCATCCCTCCCGGCC
>PVIU01026651.1:0-21675 GCA_004026605.1 Ondatra zibethicus | reverse complement strand
CGTATGTTGAACCAGCCCTGCATCTCTGGTATGAAGCCTACTTGATCATAATGGATGATTTTTTTAATGTGTTCTTGGATTCGGTTTGCCAGTACTTTATTAAGAATTTTTGCATCAATGTTCATAAGTGAGATTGGTCTAAAATTCTCTTTCTTGGTTGCGTCCCTGTGTGGTTTTGGTATCAGGGTAATTGTAGCTTTATAAAATGAGTTTGGTAATGACCCCATAGACGGATTCTTAATTTGTGTGTGTGCCTGATAAAGTCTTGTGATTTTATTCAGGTTATGCATTTCTGGCTGAAAAATAATAAAAGCGGTGAGTTCTTCTTAAGCTATCAGATCTGGCAGGAACACTATACAATACCTGGTTTTATTTGCATTTTTCTATTGATATATATATATATATGTATATATATATATATATGCCTTTGAAAACCTAGTTGAATTTTAAAGAGTGAAAATAAGAGGAAAGGCGGTGGTATTGAAGGTTTATGGCACACTGTAGCAAACATTTTCATTGCAGATGGTATTTTCAGCATGGACTGACTTGCATATCTGACAGTATATTGTACATAAATAGGAATTATAAAATACACAAGATGAAAAGAGTTAAGTGGCACTATGTCTTCAGAGTGAACAGACTAGGAGAGCGACATCATTATTGACCTTATGCTTTTATGTGATGGTCAGGTAACAGATTAGAATAAAAAGTGAGTACTTTCCCTCTATTGGCTATTATACTGGTGACCTTAAAGTCATTTACAAACATCAAAATAATCTACCCTATAGTTTTCTTCTTTGTAGTATAAGAAAGCTGGATTACAAGGAGTACAAACACCAATATATGACTTGGAAAATTATTTCTCAAAAGTAACTATGCCTATTTGTTTCTGCTGATTATGTTGTTGAGGAAGTAGTTATAATAAACTGGAAAGGTAGAGTCATTTCGCTTATGAAGGATTGTCATTTGGATTACCTGATATCTTTTACACTGGCATTAAGACAGAAATTGTGACAGGTTTCCCTCGAGGGGAAAAGTTTATAAATCTGGTAAGCTACAAACTAAAAATAGGAAAATTGCTCCTGAAGACATTTCCTGCTTAATCTTCAATTCTGAGGTATTTTTTTATGTGTTATATCTTTCCAGGCTAATATATTTTAAAGGTTTCACTGCCTAAGAAAATTATATAATATTTGTATCAGTTTTGAAAATTGCCATGCTATTTTGACAAGATACGCATATCAGGTGAGATCGTTATGCATATCAGGTGAGAAGCTCAACACTTGAGTCCATATAAATAAGTTGCACTAAAAGGTCATGGTGGCCCCTTAGGCAACTATATTTCTTCATATTGGATTTGTACGTCAGATTAAACAATCAAATAACTGATTAACACCGTTTATAGCCTTACTTTATCTTATAGAGATTGGACCTAACTGGAAATCTCAAGATCTACTGAGCTGATAGCTGTGTCTGGAAAGGATGAGGAGGATACAGGAAGGCAGAAAGTTCAAATAATGCTAATAACCACTCTCCATGCTAGTGTGATACTGAAACAGACTCATCAGCTTGAGGACTGTGCTCATTGTCCCTACGTTTCAGTGCTCTTCCATTCTGCCTGGATTCTGAGCTCTTCTTTTGCTTAAACTCCTTGAAATTAACAAAGATAGTTAGGTACATAGGTCATATTCATCAATGGAGATAAATTTAACACAAAATCAATTACTCTAAATCTTGATTATTAAATTTATTTGCTATGGTAGTTGTAACAAATTCTTACAAAATACAGCCTAGCTAGGGAATCAATTTTGTTATAAATTTGTAAGTTACAGGGTCAAGGTCACAGTGGTGGCAGGACCCTGCCTCTCTGAACCAGCTAAGAAAAGTTTTGCCCAGATATGTTTTACTGGTTTCTGGACACTCTGTGGAATTCTCTGGTTTTTGCTGTCTTATTCATATGTCTGCCTTTATCCTCATATGCTCCTTCTATATTCCCTTTTTGTCCAAATATCCCTATCTTATAAGAACATGCATGACATCATCCTCGTTTAACAATTTCCTTATTTAGTCAGTCTATTTCCAAATGACATCATATTATGAAGTACTGGGGTAAAGGACATAAATTTGCGAATTTGGGTAATATAGCTTAACTCATAACAATTACATCCTAGAAAATGATGGCTTTTTCTATCTACTTGCTTTGCAATGGCTTGACTCCAAGATGAAGTCATATCTCGGCTGATCAATTTTGTTATCCTCTTTTCTCTGTTTTGTGTCTTTAGCTATTGTTATTAAACCCCTTCATTTAAGTTGTGTGAACATATTCCAAAGAAATAAAACTAAAATAAGTAAAACTGATGAAATATTTCTTCCTTGATTCAAAATGCACTCTGCATTGAATCTCCTTCATCTCTTTGTCTTATCTCCACTAGTTTCATTTCTGTTATTATAAATAAAATGTTTATAATTATTGTTTAATTAGCATCTTATATTACAATTATGAGGCATGTCTTGCAAGGATTTGACAAATTTCCATTTTTGCATATAGTCTTCACATTCCTAAAAATGTGTTAATCGAGTCAAAATATTCCTCTTCATAGGAATAATTCCATGACCATATTGATCCTGGGAGATAGGTCTACTTCATTTTAAAATTATTTAAACCTACTGTAGATTTTATTTAAGCATTCTGGTTTAGAACAAGAAATTTTATAGACTGTTCCTAATGAATTCTAGTTGTCTGTTGTGGAATATTAGTTTAATATGTATTATATTCATTCATGCTATAATGTTTGTTTAATAATGCAAAGATGTATTGCATTCTTTTATGTTGCATTTGTTTAACTTTGAAAAGTTGTGTTTCTTTGCCTGCCTAAAACACCTTGCTTGTCTAATAAAGAGTCAAATGGCCAATAGGTAGGCAAAATAAAGAAATAGGTGGGGCTGACAGGCAGAGAGAATACCCAGGAATGCTGTAGAAATTCCTGCAGCCAGTAGCCTTTAAGTTACCTGCCCACTTGGGTGTGGTCTCTTATACTATAAGTTTTGGTGTAAAGCACACAGTTGCTATCTCTTCAGGCTGAGGGATTCGGTTGCTGTTCCTTGTTTGAGCAGAGGACTATGATCTATGAGTCTACCCCTACATAAATAACCCTTTATAATACTCAATTCTGAACTAATGTGGGATTTCTTTTTGGTACCCATCTTCACAGGAGGAGATATCTAGGGGAGGAGCAAGAAAAGGAGAATGAGAGGAAGATGCCAGGGCCCACCACCCAACTACCCAGTCACACAGATGACCACAGAGTAAGAAGGAAAGAAAGATATATAGAAAAAAGAAAGGTAAAAAGTCCAGAGATAAAATGTAGTTAAAGAGAAATGGAATAATTAACATTGGAAAAGCTGGCTAGAAACAAGCCAAGCTAAGGCCAGGCATTCATAAGGAAGAATAAGTTTCTGTGTATATATTTGGGAGCTCGGTGGCAGGCCCCCAAAGAGTAGTAATCTAACTACAGTTGTTAGTTGTTCATTTAATATAAAATGGCTTCAAATAATTATATCCTTATTTTTTGTATGAACCAATATTTTATTTGATATCAGAATTTGAGATCAATATATTCTTAATGCTATGTAATGCAATGGTTTTGTAAGGACCTAAACTGGGAAGTTTAAATGTAGTATTTGCTATTTGTTAATGACAACAGTGAACTGAAGTTCTCATTTATTAATGTAGTTCAATAACTACAAAGACAATACTCTTTATTTTAAAGTTCTTAATGTTGTGGCTGATTATTTAGTTCTAATTTTATAGCTCAAAATGATCAAAATATTATAAGAGATACATTATGATGAAATGGAATAGCTCTGTTTTTCTTCCAAATGACTGCACTACATCTGACCAGTTGATGGTGAATAAATTTATCTTGATAATAAAGCAAGGAAGCCATGGGCATCTCAGCGTTAGACACAGACACTTATGCATGCCTGACTTGCCAGGTAACCCTTGAGACCAGTGCAAACTATTTTTATCTCTGCAACAGTTATCTAAGGAAACTGAAAGTGATAAGGATTTCATTGATGTTACTAAAAATGTTCATAGTGAGAAGATATAAGAATTCACAGATTGTTTCTGATTGCTGATAATTGTTTTACACTTCATTTATATGCTAACGGTTTAATAATGATTTTCTCTGGTTAAAATGTAGTTGAGATAACTCCTAATTAATACCTGGAGATGCTTGCATGTGAGTTCACTATATTTCAAACTGTATATTGTGAAATGCTTTTTCTAACCAGAGTCTTGGAATGGAATAAACCAGAACATGTCCTGTCTACAAAGAGTGACATTGAGGCCAGTTAGATAGCTCAATGGATAAAAGGGCTTACAGTCAATTGTGTTGACCTTAATTCCACCTCTGGAATTCACATAGTGGAGGGAAAAAAACTGATAACATCATGCTATCTTCTGATCTTCACACGTGTGCCATGGCACATATGAATCACTCTCTCACAAAATCAATAAAAAAATACCCTTATTAAGTTCTTTTTATTGACATAAAACATTCATATAGGAACATAATAAAGTTTCTTATAGAACCATGATTGCCAAATAAAAATCTAAGTGCTGTTGTGGGATACCTCTCCCTGAATTGTTGGTCAGAAGCATTTTGCAGATCCTTGAAACAATGCAGACTATTGTCATTATTCTCAGCTGTGCATCACAACTTGACAGTAAGGTCTTATTTCTGAGGACCATACACAAAATGACCACAGGAAATGGAGAAATCAAGGTACTACTGACTATGAAGCTTCCTATTTTTTATAGTCCACAAGAAGGTGCTATGTAGGCTTATATGTGGATAAAAATAGTCCCTAATAGTCTTACTCAGCTGAGCCTATGAGCTATACAGTGTGACCAGAGGTGTTAGGCATTGATAGGGGAATAATAGTGACACAAATGCTTTGGAGTAACTTTATGCTTAGATTATAGACCTGTTTTCCTAGCTGCACACCTCACCAAGAGCCCATGTTTTGGGTGTTCACAACCCCAATGATAAACTTACTACTTATATTTCATTAAATGGGCATAATACAACATTATCCTTTCTACTTGATTAGTGCAGGTTTTAGGTCTAATTAGAGCTGTTTGTCAATTGAACATCCACATTATCCCATGATACCAGTGGATCAGGGGCCATCATGCAGGAGAAGGTAGAAAACTAAAAAGAATCAAAAGTTGGAGACTGTTTTAGCAAAGCGTCCTCTTCTGGACATGACAGCACTGCTGTTCTCATGAACTAATAGCAGTCGTGGGTGCCTGCACAAGACCTGCATGAGATCAGAGTAGCCATAATTTCACCATGGGGGTAATGTGTTCATGAGCCCCTGACCTAGAAAGGCAGCTGATGGCTGTAGGAGGAGATAATTCTCCTAATTAAGAGTGCTACCCATGGCAGGCCACAAGTGATGGTTGCATGTCCAGTGATATATGAGCTGCACAATATGGACATGAAGGGTTATATCTCTTTAAAGAGCACATGAAATCTGATATGATAAAGAAATGCAGGTGGATATGGGAGGAGTTGGGGGGGAGGTTTGGGAATGAATAGGATCAAAAAACATTGTATGAAAGATTTAAATATTTAGTACAAATTATAGTTTACAATTCTTAACGATAAGATCTTTCCAATATATCTACTTCAGTTTAATCTACCCAGCAACTGGTAAAGTACCAAACTATCACTGAGTCTTTTCATGAGTGTAGAAGCTCATTTGCATCAGGAGGACATTCTGTGGAAGAACCAGGATGCCAAGTTAAGATATATCCCAGCTGTGATGTTAGCAGTAATGAAAGCACACAAAATGAAAAAAGCAGGCAAAGGAAAGACAAGACACAAGAAGCAATGAACAAACCTGACTAATACTTCCAGCACCCATGCCCATTGACCTTCACATTAACTCACTAATTTCCTGGCTGACTACCCTGTAGGTACTGATTCTATAGACTATTCTCTTCCTAACAGAACTATATTTTTCCTTTTACATGAGAACCTCTGGTCTCCATTACAGTGAGTAAATATTCTACAAAACTGTATGTACATCTCCTACACTCAGAACCCTGCACAATCCTGTTCACATGCAAGGTAAGAAAGGAGAAAATGAAGCTAAAAAATTCAGGTATATGTACCTTAAGAACAAGGTTTTGAGTTTAAATTGTAAACTTAAAATGAACAAGTTGTGTAGTAATGATTAAGAGCACAATGTTCAATATTTCTGACATTGATTTGCTTACTTATAAATGTACTAACCTTAAGGATCTTGAGACACAGGCATGCTTTCCCAAACAGGAGAAGGTACCTTATTGGGAGCCTGTGGTGTGCTGTCCACGGTGCTGACAGGTCAGACAGGCCTGTCCTCAGGCCCTCACAAGGCTATCCCTTAAACAGATACTCTTTCCTTGTTTCCATTTGTCCTTGAGACACATTTATGAACAACAAGAGATCCATAACTTTGGGTTCTGCTGACAGAATTCCCTCATTGTAAATTCCCTGGAGAGTGAAATTGTGTCAGCCTTTGCTCTTTCATGTCACCAGGACCTTTTTAGAATGAAGGAAGGGATGCTTTTAGTTACTGAACTCCACATAGCCTGAAACTTGAAACAAGCTTCTTTCCTCAGTAGCAAAGAACACTTCAAGAAGAATGGCTCCTGTCTGTTTCTGACTACACAATGTCAGCCAAATGCTGTCATTCCCATTTCACAAATAAAGAAATTAATGATAAAATTAATTAAGTAATATGTCTTTGATGGCAGCTTTGATATGCTCAAAATTTGTTTTTATCTGAGGTAATGTGACTTCATAGACTCTGCTCTCTTATTTAAATTTTAATTGTTTATTTATTTATGTGCTAATGTGGTACATGCAAGTGCATATGCCCCTATGTGGGAAGAAACCAGAGGAGTGCATTATCTATAAATCCTCATTTTATTACCTTCAGACACAGTTTCTCACTGCTATTAGAGATAGGTGGGAGCCAGCCAACCATGATCCTCATGTTTCACATTTCTACTTCTCAAAATATTGGGATTTTAGGAACTTGTAAATCCATGCATGATTTTTTTTTTGGTTGAGCTAAGGTTTTCACACTTGCATATGAAGCACTCTTATCCACAGCCCCATCTCCCAAGTGAGGATGTTATTGTGCTCTTGATTGCTAAGCTGAATTCCTTTAGAGGAAAATAAATGTCTTTGGCAAGATCTTATAAAAAAATTACGAGTTACATGAAAAGGAAAACATAAGTTACTTTCATTTCCTTGTCTGAAGCTCATAAATTCAGAAATAAATTAATGTATTAGAACAAGTGAAGAGCACAGAAAGTGCTTCGACACTAAAGAGGGGGGGAAGGGAAGATTAATCATAATCTGCTTGTTGTTCTGATCTAAGTAAAAGAAAACTAGATCCACGGAAGCTTCCATGAAATGACTGCCAATCCTTCAGTGAAAGAATTTTATTGAATCTCATGTAATTATCAGGAAAATTAAATGTGGAAATGATAGTTATTTAAGGGGTAGTTGTGTAGGTGAATGAGGTGGAGCTTTGAGAGACAAAGTGTAACTCACGAAGAGACAATCAGTCACGTGTAATGTGCCGTTCAGACATTTCAATAGTTGACAGTTAACTAGTAAACTCGCCTTCTACAGCTATGCAAACTGTACCTTGGACAGTTACTTTAAACCATCAGTCATCCACTGCTCACTCTCTGTAGAGTGCAGAGTTACTAAGTACAGGGACCCTCTATTACTTTCCCAAGATAATGATGTACTGAGAGACACATGATTTTTCATGGTGAAGATGAATGGACTAGGTATAATGTAAATAATCTGGCCTCATGAAATCACAAAGCCACACTCTGAGTTATATTTTAACATGAGGGCTATGAGTCTTTAAAAACTCTCATTATTTGACCCAGTTTAGTTCATACAAACTACTTCACAGGTTATGCTCTGACAATATTCATGATCTTAATTTCAAAGGCAGATTGCTTCACTCAGAGGAAATCAGAGTGGAATTTCAAAACAACAGAGTCATCAGCCTCAAATTCATTTAGATTTCTCTGATTTTTCTATATTTCACTAATCTCATTCACCAGGGGCACCTGAACATGATGCTAACTTTAGAAACTAAACAAAAAAATGTGTTATTTTTTATTACTTGATACTGTAACATTGTCTAAAATGTAACATTTTTTAATGATACAAACTCCACAATCAGAAAATCCCGTATATTGTTTTGAGAATCATAACTGTAATTTAAAGTCATACTTTGACACGTTTACTTTGCCACCATCGATATCTTTAACAATATGTTGACTTCAAATTCTCCTCTAATGAAAGCTTGCTTTCCTCATGGAAATTCCCTAAAGTTCTATGTATCATAATTTTAACCCTGCCACCAAGATATTTTACATTTACACAAGATATTTTCCATTACACACCATTATCTTATTTATAATAATTAACTTACAAGATGAAATTAAAGTATCCTTTTACAAACTGAATAGGTTGGAGTTTTAAGCAACTCATTTTTTTGTTGTCTGTTTTCTGACACTATTTCAAGAACCTGTTCATGTTACTGGATAAATGAATGCTTCCACTAGGTGGCAATGTTGATTCATCTACTCACGCAGTTTGAAGAAGACTATTTTATCTTTTTGAAAGGAGTAAGAATGTGAGTTTTTTTTCCCTTATTATTATTTTTTAATATAATGAAAATTCCTGCATAGGAAAAAGCTGATTTGGGCAATTCTGAACTTGAAAAATGGGTCCTTCTTGCCCATGGAAGTGTTATAAATAAGTCTGTACCAAATAGGTTAGTTCTTTTGGCATACAAACAAGAAGGGCGATGACACACCTAACTTCCATCTGGATTCAATAGGTTTAGAACAAACTTGGCTGTATTTTTCCTGTTTCTAATTTTTAAAAATTTTATTCATTGCTTAGTCCTTGGAGACTCTTTTTTGTACACCTAATATCACTGGAATACCTTCTACCTGTTCTTAACTTCTTTGGTAATCAGACAGTCTGGGATGCCTAAAGAATCCAAATTCCCAACAGTCTTTGCATCTATATGGAGTCAAACATTAGAGCAGGAACCTGCGTGTTTCTGAATATTCTTGGTGGCTATTACAACAGTGTGAGGTCTTGGTCAACCAGGTCAAATGCAGGGTTGGGTGTGCAGCGACCTTGAGGGATGAGGTAATGTCTTCTTCTGGAAAACAGTATATGTGCTTTGATTTGCTATGAAGTCACTGATCATGATCTTCCATGCTCAGTGTTATTTTTTTCCTATTGCACACATTTATTAGGGGGCTTTGTTCCAATCCTATTCAGAGATAAGAATGTAAGTGACATATGAAAAAAGAACACAATTATTTAGCTACTTCTTTTGCCATAAAGAAAAATACTCTTTTGTCTCTGATTCAAACTCTCTCCCCTAGCTGAGATAATATATCCTAGATGATAAACAGGATTTTACATCATATTCTCTCCCCCTGTATCATCTTTACAACAGAGTAGATTTTACTTCAGGATGGACACACAAAATACCGAAGAACTGTACTGTCTAATATGACACACAAAAAAACTTTCTGCAAGTTCTCTGAGTGGTATCTTATTTATTTTTAATTTAATCCTTCCAATGCTGGCGAATTAGTATGCCATGTGTCCTCCTGTAACTTATAATAACAAGTCTGTAAAAATGCTGCCTGAAACTGTTAATGTGGGCATTCCCCCAGAAGACTTATTCCTACTTTCCAAAGCTCCACCTATGTGCAAATGTAGTTGTCTCTCTCATTCAAGTGATTCCTCTGCTTGTTTCAATAATTTTTTCTGTGTATTAATCTAGAATTCTCTTCCTGTTATGATTGCTCTCTTATTTTATGCCAGAGGTTTCACTGGCTTTTATAAAATAGGCTAAAAATAAAAGAGTATTATACAGTATCCCAGGAGTGACTAGATTATTTTCTATTCACAACACCAATTTTCATGTATTTCTTTGTGACTAAATTTTAAAGCCAGTACCAAAGCTTGAAATCGTGGGTGCTGAGCATCATGTGTAAGTCTAGGTGATCTTTCAAAAACATTGTTTCAAAGCACCCAATGAATGGCCTGCAGGGATTAGATTACTAATCACCACCACAATTCTGAGCACTAACTTTCTAATTTTATCTAGTTATATGAAGTTTCATTACTCTTTTGAGTATGTTGAGTAAGGAAGTAGAAAAATACCAGACAAACAAATATCATATCTCGTTTGCCTCTTAGACTTCTATGATCGACACAGAACTTATTTGCTTCATTTTTTGACATATCTAGTGCAAAATAAAGAATATGGACATCATAGAAGTTTTGTGGGTATATAAATGTTATTATAATATGATGGTATAGATTAGGTACCATTTAAATGTTACCTGTATTTCTACAGGTGGCCATGGAAATGAAAAGGAAGGGGATTTGTGACATGTCTGCGAAGGGAATAGATAGCCTCACAGAAGTCTCACAGAGATCTAGCTGAATTTCTCACCTGATTTAATGATGGTTAGTGTTTACAGACAACAAGAAGAACAAAGCATAGACTCTAATATAAGACTACAATTCTTCATAGCCAACAGTCTTAATTTTGAATGAAATATATTAAGAACTGCATTGATTTCATAATAAGTAATTGTTTTGGATCTTAACTTACTTTGATATTGATTACTAAGCACTTTGTAATCAACTTTTCCAATAAACTTCACCATTATTTATTTTAGAACCAATGAGAGCTGATATTTATTCTTAGTTTCTTATTTGCCTTGGATTTAAAAATGTTCTACTATTGGATTGCAAAGAATAAATAACCCATATATATTTTCTGTTCACACTAAAGCATATCCTTCCCAAATATTGGTATTTTAGTTTATTTTGTCTACCATTTTTATTTTGTTACTATTCCCCATAGGTTTTATTTAATTTTAAGATATGTTTTTGTTGGTACATAGTTTGTATTTTAATTATTGTCATTTTTATTTTCTGAAAACAAGTTGAAATTCAACCACACACACGGTCAGTAAATATGCATTCTGCAAAAAACATGGTGACACAGGCCTGTAATCTCATTTAACTAGAATGGGAAGGCAGCAGGATCATTTATTTGAAACCTATCTGGACTACAGAATGGGTTCAATGTCGGCCTGACTACTCAAGGGTAACTTAGTGAGACCCCATATCAAAACCAAAAAGAAAAGAAAGATGACTGGGTATAACTCACTGGTAAATGCATGTTTTGCATGCTCAAGGCCCTTGCAACCTATAGCAACACAAGTACAGATACATACACATACCACACACACATGCACACACATACACACACACACACGCACACATATATGAGGGAGGGGAGAAAGAGAGAGAGATTTTGATAAAAATGAAAATATCTTGACTACATCTGGAAACTCAAAAAATGGAAGTGACAGTTGTGAAAAATAAAAGTATTGCTATAGTGCTTCAGAGTGGGGCAATGACTACGTTCAAAAAATATCGACTTGTAGGGTATAGTTCTTTAGTTCAATTATCCTTTTCCAGTTTATATTGTTAAAGTAGATTGGTGTTTCCAAGAAATGTATCAGAAAACTAATGAATAATCTTGCGAATTCTCTGATGAACTTCTCTCATCTGATATCGCAAGTTACCACACTTCCCAGTGCAACACTTCTCCCTGACTTCTCACTTGTTTTCGATGCTTGTAAAAATAGTGTCTCCTTTCTGTTAAAATTATCTCTCTGGTTTCTTGCGAAAATGTTTGAGATTAGACTTCTCCAACCAATGTTAACATTTTAATTTCTCTCTAATTTGTCAGCAATGTCAGGAAAGTAAAAAATGTTATGGTCTAGCAGTGAGCAGTAGAAAGTGAATGAGCTGTAAATTCCTTCAAATATCTAGTTTAACCCGCCTCTCCTGTCATGGAGAAATAACCACAGTACCTGATCATCTTTCCTTAAGGTTGGAGTGAAAATTCAAAGAAAGAACAAACACTATGATGCTTCGTCCACACAATACTATGGATATTAATTACATACAATATTCACAGCATTCAAGATTTGTATAAAAGTATTTGAGTTAAAATATATGTTCCATTCATGATTTAAAATGTGAATAATATATTTGACTGTAAAAGAAAAAAGAGGTCACAATAGAGATCCAGGATTCTCTGTTAGTATCAATCTTGAATGATAGCTATTATTTTTTGAGCTCAAAAAATAAACAAATATTTAATATACTCTAAGGTCCAACCTGATAAGATGTTCGATTTAGTCATTCTAAGGGTGGTTAAAGAATAAGCATTAGCATCACACCATGGTGATTTTAATATAGGCCATCTGGACCTTCATTTTGATAAAATGCTGTTATAATTGTGGTCTATGGAAATCCCTGACAATTATGCCCTTTAAATCTGTGTGCTTCTAATTTAGTGGTATTCCCATTTTTGACACCTCAATGACTCCGGGAGACCACTGCACCTCTTTGAGCCTTTTCTCCTGTATTAATTTCTAGGGTTGCACAGCTAATTTCAAAAAACTGTGCAGACTTAACTCCAACTAATCTCTCAAATCTAGAGGCTAGAATTCTAAAGTCAAAGTATCACTAGAGCAATTATCTCTTTAAAGTCTAGAGATGAATTCTTCCTTGTCCATTTAAGATTCTTGAGGTTCTGGGCAAGTAACTGTGACTTGCAGCTTGATAATTATAGTTTATGTCTTCAGCTATTGTTTTCTCTCTATTTTCCTGCCTTTTAAATGCATACTAGTTACTGGACTCAGGGATTGTTCTAATCCAGTATCATTTCACTTTAACTAAGGCGATCTGAAAAGATCCCATCTCCGAGAAGTTCTGTGTGCATAAGGCAATACAATATATTTCCTATAAGGAAAGGTATACTTCTTTAGCCATTAACAGTTTCTAAAAGACACAGTCTATCATTATGACAATTGGATCACTGAACTGTTGCAAATTATTAATCATCATTAATCTTTGAATTGATAATTAACTCAATTGATAATTTTATTAATAACCAAATCCTTGGGATTGATGACATTTGGAAAAATTATTTTTTAATTAGTAGTAGATAATTAGTAAATAGTGTTTTCTTCTTTCTTTGTAAGTACAGATTAGCCTCTTGTCACCGAACACAAGTATGCAAATCTTGGATAACTGCTTATGATTCTCCTTGGGAGCTTTGGAACAGTATAAAATCTAGCTTTTCATTGTGGCTTAGTATTAATTAACTTGAGGTGAGGACAAAGAAACTATGTTTTTAAAGGTCACCCAAGATGTACTGCTTTGCACCCAGATGTGGAAACAAATTTCTCTAAATAAGAATTTATTGCTTAATTTGTGAAACTGTAGCTCTACCGGATTTTAATTGATATATATTTATTGCAGACAGTGAAAGGTTGTTTTTTTTTTGGTTTTTTTTTTTTTTTTTTTTTTTTTTTTTTTTTTTTTTTTTTTTTTTTTTTGGTTTTTCGAGACAGGGTTTCTCTGTAGCTTTGGAGCCTGTTCTGGAACTAGCTCTGTAGACCAGGCTGGCCCCAAACTCACAGAGATCTGCTTGCCTCTGCCTCCCGAGTGATGGGATTAAAGGCGTGCGCCACCACCGCCCAGCCAGTGAAAGGTTTTATAGTTCTTTTTTAAAAATTATTTTTATTAAATTTATATATTCTTAAAAATCTTTTTTTCTCATTTTACATAGCTTTCTCCATTCCCGCTCCCTCCCCTCCAGCTTCCCCTCACTCCAGTCCCCCATCTACTCCTCAGAGAGGGTATGGCTTCCCAAGGATAATCAACAAAGTCTGACACATAACTTTGAGGCAGGACTGAGAGGCCCTCCCCTCCATATCTAGGTTGAGCAAGATATTCCTCCAAAAAGAATGGGCTCCAAAATGCCAGTTCAAGCACTAGTGTAAAGTCCTGGTCCACTGCCAGTGGTACCATAGAAAACATGTATGTCTTGAACAATGATGTCTAACTCAACCAAAACTCAGAGACACATAAAAATCTTACATAGTTGTGCTTGGGACAAAATATTTACCCTTTTTATATTTAATGTTTAAATCCAATGGAGAGTCTTTCTTTTTCTTACTCCTAGTTTTATATGCAAACAAATATAAGTTCAAGAAAATTGTAGTAATAGCCAAATACTATGGCTTGGATCCTCCCAAATATTTTCTTCGGCATGTGCTTGGCATTTTAGTTAAGATAGTGAAATCTTTTTTAAAGTATATTTTTAAAATTTCATTTCAAATTCCAACCACAGTTCTCCCCTCATCCCTTCTCCTGCCCCCGCCTCCCCTCCAGCCTGCCCCCCATGCACTCTTCACAATGGGTAAGGGTAAAGAGATCTCCTGGATAAACTGGGGTTGGGGGGGCAGTAAAGATAAGGGAATTGGAGATGAGAAAGAGGTAACAAGATTGTCACAGAAGAGAGGGATGAGTGGGAGGACAATGAAAGAGGGAGCTTGATAAAAGTAGTAAAAATGTTCATTAATCTGTTCTACAATTCTTCTAATTAAATAACTTTTGTTAATGTAGAATATCTTCCTCATAGTAGCTCAGGCTTATAATTTGTCTAACCATCTAAAGTGCCCCATTTGCATTTTGAGTCTTTTACACATTCTTTCTTACTTAACGACACTGATTTTCCATCAGCCTGGTGAGTCTATCGGTGTCAGAATTCTTCAGTATTACAGACAATGAGACTCATACTGACAGTGGTATTACAAGGCACGCAATTCATTTCACCAATTACAACACTCATGCACTTCTGGGGTACTCTGTCCTCTTGTCATCATCAGCTTTCACTCCTAGTTTGGAAGGAAAGTAAATGACTGTGTAAAAGAGCCAATGAGTCTCTTGTAATTCATATCTTCACTTAGAACTTAAAAAAGAACAGGAAGCCTCTTTTATTGTCCCCCTTGTGCTTTAGCTTTGGCAGCTGGATCTGATGCTTTAGTATACACAGTGAATATCTTTTCTCATAGCAGGACACCACAGACTTTATGAAGATTTGACTCATTCGTTATGATCCACTTTGGGACAAAAACTTACCTTCCCTGAGCTGCGAAGGACAGCTAGACTCCACAAGAGATTCAGAGACACTCTGGGAAAATAATGTCTATGTATATTCTTATAGATACGTTCAGGGAAATATTTGCTTAGTATCTGTTGATATCACACATCCAGTGAGTACTGGCTGCCTCATGTCTGAGAAGAAGTGAGTTCATTCTGTGAAGGTCTCAGAGTGCAGTCTATCAACTTTTCTCCTGGAAGTCTTGAGTCTGATGATGATGGTGGCACATTAAAAGCAAACTTCTGAATACTGAATGCAAGCCATATATCAATTGCATAATTTTTCATGATATAGATTTGAGAAGAACAGTAACATTCACACCAATTCCTCAAGGAAGAATCTGGAAGCTAATAGGTCATCACTGGAGCAAGAGGGTACATAAAAAGTGGATTCATGTAATTGACAGTGTCTGAGATGCTCTTGTAGGTTGTAAATCCATGAAGGAGAATATTCTTCCCTGAGTGGAGGTGAAAACAGACAGAAAATTAGCCTTATAGGCTTTCATTTTGGTAATTTCCTTGCTTTAGACTTCATAGAGTTCAAATGTCTCATTTCTTTCTTAGTTATCACAGTGAAGGACACTGGAGACTCTTACCTAACTAACTCTATTTTCTTCCTGACTCTAACTTGAATGCCGGGAGCTATAATCTTGATTGATGAATATCTTAAGAGAAAAGAACAAAGCTATCTATTAAAGAACAATAATTTCCTCTTTTCAAAAATTTATTTGTATGTGAGTGTGTGTGTGTGTGTGTGTGTGTGTGCATGCACATGCTGTATGTGTTCAGGTGGCTATGGGGGTCATAGGATAGTGTGTGATTCAGAGAACATGGAGTTATAGGTGACGATGAAAAGTTCAGTCCAAGTCTTTGATTTTATTTATTTTTCCATATTATATGGAGATAACTACCCACACACACCTAGAAGTCCTTTTAGTCACCAGTCCGTGCTTCCTCCATGTATGGCCTGCTAATAACAAAGCTCTTGCTTGCTTTCACCTTGCCACCCCTTATTTCTGTGGCTGGCTTTCCGAGTATGAGAACAATTGCAAGTTCTTAGAGACTCCATGGTTCTGATGCTTTTGCACTAACTCTGTTCATAGCAGCGCAATTTAGCATCTCAATCTATTTTTCATTCATGTTTCCATTTCTAGATTAGACTTTCAGGCAATATTTTCCAGGTTTAAAGAAGAAAACTGTGGTTTCTTTAATGAATGTTTGCATGAATTATAACCTCACTCTTCTCAGTCAAATTCTCAGAGTGAGTTTCTTTCTAAGATGTAAGGGCAGGTGAATAGCTTGCTTTGTGCTTATTCAGCCTTACATGTCTGGCACTCAGCTCTTCTATCACTTGTCCACTAAAACTGACACCATACAATTATCCATGAGTAAATACCAAGAGGCCTTTCCCCTTGACCTTTCTTACTGTGCAGTCCACATGCATTCAGAATTCCCATTGTATTGAGATACCAACTACTCGTTTTAGCATTAATAGAAGCTGACATACTAAATGAGACATTTGTAATAGAGAGTATGGGGAGAGAGTTGGACAAGCCCTATTTTTCAGAATCAGAGACAAGACAAAATAATACAGTGACATGGAAAATTTGAGATTATACAGTAGAATATTATTTAAAATAATACTAAGATAATATCGTTAGTGAGATATTAATAAGCAGCTGGGGATGACTCATCTTAAAGAAAAAGGAAAAACTGGGGCAAGGAAATGTTATGGGTGCCATTTGTATTCAAATTTAGCTGAAGTTTATGATTATAATTTGCCACCAATTATAAGATATTAAATGATTAGAAATTTAATTAGACAATAATATTTATTTAGAGCTAGGTTCCTTGGAAGGTAAGTGTTGCTATAACTAAGGATTTCAGGGAAGAAGGCCTATGATTGAATATTGGAAACTTTAGGATTATAATTTTCAGAACACACACACTCACACAGACAGCCACACACATGCATACACACACACACACACAGAGTCACACACATGCACACACATAAACACACATCCCTCTGTCTGTACCTGATCAAATGTGTCATCTAAGAAATCTGCCAGTAAGAAGGCTTTCTATTACCAGAGATAAGCCCTTAACTTTGTACCTAAACTGTAACCTAAAATCAAACTCTTCTTTACAACCGAAGGAGTAAACAGTGTTGTGTTCACAGCAACAGAATAGGGGCTAAAATAGAAAGTGAGGAGATTCCACTGCTTTAAAAGACCTTTGAGCTGTATAAACTGATCAGTGGTGGTGCATGCCTTTAATCCCAGCACTTGAGAGGCAGAGGCAGTTGGATTTTTGTGAGTTTGGGGCCAGTCTAGTCTACAAGAGCGAGTTCCAGGACAACTAGAACTGTTAAACAGAGAGACTGTGTCCTGGAGAAAACAAAAAGATGCTGACCTTCGAGCTTCTCTGATGACTACTTGATGGGGCTCTCAAAGACAAACACCGCTGAACAGATGGCAAAAGCACCATATCTTACCAAGAATTCTTTTGCCTTAACATGCATGATTTTTTTTGTTCTATTTTACAAAACTTGGGAATCATGACACTTCCAAACATAAAAACTTTAGTGTCAGATAACTGTGTGAAGAAGTGAAATCAGATGAACAATAGAATTCTATAATGCTGTATTTATTTTTTTAAGGAGGTTTGTACTTCTACATTTTCTGGTACTACTTTTTCGTACTTTTTCAAGAGAAAATTGGGTCACTCTTATACCTCTTACTTCCCTGAGTTTGAAACGTGCTTTCTGTAGCTTCCAGCATACAGAAGTACTGTATTAGCTGTATTTTGACAGTAAATAGAAGAGATGAATTTCTCAACAATTATCACATAAAGCTTGTCCTCTTCTCGTTTTTCAGAATGGATGGTAGACATTTTTCAAATGACTAGTAATTGAAATGAACTCATTCTTCAAGATTATGCGAATATTTAGAGATGCAGAACTACATGGGCTATAATATGCAGTCCAGAGATAACTAAGTTAGTTTGACACCTGACTGTGAGGGATTCCAGATGTCTTAAAAAGAAGTTATGAAGAAGTTATGAGAACTGTGCTAGTCCAAAAATGAATCAATATAAAATATTTTTGAGTGTGTTTGTCACAAGTAGTTAGAAGGTCACTTGACATTGTTGGTTACGCAGCCTGAAGTATTCTCAGAGATCACTCAGGTTCAGCCAGGACCTTGATGTACACTATAGACAAGATTTCAGGACAAGTCAGTAGCACATAAAGTTGGTTACTCAGACAGATTTAAGTACTGGAACTCACAGAAAAATATCCTTATGTATATTAACCCTAGTTGCACATTTGATTTTGTGCCTTTCAGGATTAGATTAGTCAAAATAAATCATTTTATAGCTCTATGTTTAAAAATTAGTAAAGTTTAAAAGTCACACAAAAATAACTAGCTGATGTATCCCTCCCCACCTCAGTCTGGAGAATATTATTGATTAGTGACGATGTCAGATGTTTATAAAGTACCTTATATAGGCTTCGAGATGAAAGAAGTGCTAGTAAGGAGGGAAATTACAACCAGGGTCTAAGACAGGTTTTGTCCTTAATCACGGTTCCTTAGGTTTTCAATACTCTAATTTGAGATGGCTCTTAGACAAGGGAGTGTCTTTGTGGAGATTGTCTTTGTAGGCTGTCCTTCTCTTCCCACCTCCCCTGTCTCCCAGATCCACTCCTCTTTCATTTCCCTTCAGGAAAAGGCAGGCCTCCTAGGGTACCAACCAAATACGGCATATCAAATTACAATAAGACCAGGTACATTCCCCTCACTAAGAATGGACAAGGCAACCCTGGAGGAGGAAAAGTCTTAAAAGCAGGCAAAAGAGTCAGAGACAACACCCACTACCACTGTTATGGGTCCCACAAGAACACAAAATTTTGTTCAGTAATATTCACCATCTTTACAGTATGATTGGCTAAGACAATTATAGAAGAAAAGGAATTAAAAGAATGGGATAAGTTAAAAATAAATGTAGCTATGCATTTATACATAGATAAAAACAGTGCTTGAGTATCTTTTAGGTGCTTGATAATGCTGTAATATATCTTGTTTATAGCTAGTAATTTAGTTATACCTTTAATTTAATAAAATCCCAAATTAATGTTCAGGTTTCATTATGTAAAATGTGATACTTAAAAATCATGGTATATAATGAATTCAGTTAAGACCTCAGATATTTAAAAATATGAAACACTAGAGCCTTATAAGAAACCAGAGCTCAAATTCTAGCAGAGAATATGTTTTCAAGGAGATTGAACAAAACAGGGAATTAGGTTTAGTCATTCCAATGAAAAATCCCGAATTTGAAATGAGGCACAAGAAGCCTGAAATTCTCTGAATATTTCTGAGATTAGCTTTTATCTCGTTCTGACCTTGTGAAAAGTTCTTTGCTCGCTCTCATTTCTTTGCTCTTCAAAATGGAACTTTTCATTTCGGAATTGTTTCAAAGAGAAGCTATATAGTTTACTGCCTCAAATAGCATTTGGGAATGAAGCAGAATATGAATTATTAAATAAATAACATCTAATACTTATAGTCTGAAATAAAAGTTTTAAGGGTCTAAGATAAAATCTTTCTGTTCTGATTCTAATCCCAGGGAAGAAATTTTTCCTGTGTGTGATTCCAACCTAACATCAACCCTTTGCATTACAAGGACATTTCATTGGCATGAAAACTTTATGGCCATGGACTACTCATAATAAAGCTGGGTCAGGATGGGCTTATAAGTAATAGAATGGGAAAAAATAAATTTACGCAGTATTTTTTATGGAGCTGATTAACTACTTGAATTTTATTGGGGGCAATTTCTCTTTCTGCTCACTGAACATTTTAGGCCATGTAAACTGACACTGAAAAACATGTGACCTATTTTTCCTACTTTGAAACTAAGCAAAGAAATTTCTCATAATTCAATCTAGAAGGAAAATCTGTGCTGTGGATAGTATTATCTAACAGCTAACAAAGAGATATCCAGCAGAAAACACTAAATCACTCATCACTTGTACCATTTGTAGTTTTCTTTTGTGAAAGAGATTACATACACTCATCATTTTGTCTGTATATTTTTATTAGGAAAGCATTTGCTTGTATTTTTGTAGAAAGACTTAATATTTTGAATTTCCTAAAATTTGTATTATGTTACTTTCTTTTTTAAAATAGTTTTTCTCATATAATACATCCTGATTATGTATTTTTTCTCCTCAACCCCTCCCAGTATTGCCCCACCTCCCCTTCTATTGACATCCAGACCCGTTCTGCTTCTCATTATGAAGTAAACAGGCTTTAACTGATAATAATACAATACAATGTAATACAATACATTACAATACAATAAGATCAATAATGCAAGTGATAGCTCATCCTATCAATGATGTGAAGTAAGAGGAGCACTCCTCCATTTCTGGTGGGATAGCAAACTTGTACAGCCACTATGGAAATCAATTTGGTTCTGAAAGTTCCTCAGAAAGTTGGAAATCTATCTACCTAAAGATGAAGCTATGTCACTCTTGTGCACATAGCCAAGGATAGTCCATTCTACAACAAAGACCCTTGCTTAAACATGTTCATTGTGTCTTTATTCATGACAACTAGTAACTAGAAACAACTTAGGAGTTCCTCAACAGAGGAATGGATAAAGAAAATGTGATATATTAGCACAATGGAATATTACTCAGCAGTTAAGAAAATGACATCATGAAATTTGCAGGCAAATGGATTAAACTGAAAAATCATCCTGAGTTAGGTAACCCAGACCCAGAATAATAAATATGGTTTGTATTCATTTATATGTAGATATTAGTCATTAAGTAAATGATAACCAAGCTACAATCTATAGACCCAGAGAAGTTAGATAAAGAGGAGAGTTGTAAGGGGATAGAATAGATTACCAGACAGACTGGGAGCAGGTAGAGATGGGAACTAGGTGATCAGGTGTGGGAGTTTACTTCTACAAGCATTTTATCATGCCAGCACAACTGCAGGCAAGAAACCCAAATTGTAGATCAATGGTTTTGTGGCTTGGTTGGTGTTTATATTTCCCTTTTAGTAGTGTGAAGAGTACCTTTTTGTTCCAAAAATGCTAGAGCATAGTGGCAATGATTCTATGTAGGCTCCGTTCAATGTCCCCATGTTCAATAATTGTCTTCAGCAATGGGCCTTTGGTGTAGGAGGGTCCTTCTGTATTTGGGTTGCTTTTATTGGTTAATAAAGAATCTGCCTTGGCCTTCTGATAGGGCAGGACTTAGATAGACAGGATAAAGAGAAGAGAATGCTGGGAAGGGGACAGAGCCAGGGAGAGCTGCCCGCCATGAAGCCTGCCAGGTCAGAGATGCTGAATCTTTCCCGGTAAGCCACGACTAGTGGCAACACACAGATTATTAGAAATGGGTTAAACAAATGTGTGAGAGTTAGCCAATAAGAGGCTAGAGCTAATGGGCCAGGCAGTATTTCAATGAATACAGTTTCCGTGTAATTATTTC
>PVIU01026650.1:0-21677 GCA_004026605.1 Ondatra zibethicus | reverse complement strand
CCAATCAGGAAGCAGAGAGTAGTAGAGGCTGGCATTCAGCCTACTGTCTCCTTTCATGCAGCCCAGGATTCCCAGCCGAGGAAATGGTGCCACCTCGCAGCAGGTGGGTCTCCCCCCACTTCAACTAACATAATTAAGATACACCCCGGACATACTCACGGGCCTGTCTCTCAGGTGATTCTGGCTCTCTTTAACTTGCAAGTTTATGATGGAGACTAAGCGTCACTTTGCCTCGGTCTGACTTTCTAACCTGAGCATAAGACTTTTCTAAAGAACGAGCAGCTAACAACAAAACCTGTCCTTCCCCTGTATTCCAAAACCAAACTCTGGTTTTGTTCAAACTTTTGCTTGTAAAGTGTTGTATCAGCTCTCCCTGGGCACGTGGGCACGTGGGGGAAATGAGACATAAGAACAAAGCCCACCGTGGCACTGGCTTTCCTTGTCAGTGGGGCTCCGGTGTCTACCTGATGGCATTTGATGCATCCTGTGTTCTGTGATTACCCGTATTCTTTCCTCCAAGAAACAGAAAGGACAGGGTATTGTGCATTGGTCCAGAGACAGGACTTAACTCAGTATTCCAAATAAGACAAGTTTAGGCACTGACACCCTTCCCTGGATCTAAACCTTTATTTCATTTTGATTTATGTGCGTGACTTCTTCAGTTCTGGCAGATTAGTTGTTGAGGCTAGAACTTCAGAGAACATTGGTAACTGTGCATAGCCCAAGTGAGCTGAGTGCCGGGGCCCTACATCATGTGCTGTCCCTTACACTGTAGTGGGGTCTGTACTTTCCACTATGTCACTGCTGTCATTTTACAGAGATGGGAAATGCTTCTTCCTCAGGACCATCCATCCTCTGATTCGTTACCTCCTGTGTGCCGGGCATTCTACCTCATCTGCCACAGGCTGACGTACATCTCATCTAAAGTCTTAAAAGTATGAGCTAAATTTTAGAGTAGTGTATGAACCCCTACCTTCATACCCATGAATTCTGTATCTCAGCCTTTATCTTTCCTTTTTTCTTCTTTCTTTTTTTTTTCTGTGAGAATAATTTCCTTCTTTGTAGCTGTATCATTTGCCTAATCAGAACAAGCAGAAACAGCTTTTTATATTCTCAGGTTCTTATTTAGTCTAAATTTTAGCTAATTATTAGACTTCTTTCTTTTTCAAGGTGAGTGTTCAGAACACTAGATTTCTCCCTCTCGAACAATGCATGTGTATCTCTGGGTAACCGATCCTTATGCTGGGGTCTCCCTGTTTACATCACGCTGCCGCCTCCCTCCCATCCTGGGCTTCTTTTTGCTCAGCATCTGATTGTCAGTAGTGAGTTCTTTCTGTCTTTCTTCTTACCTCTTCAGTTTTGCTGATCCAATTAAATTTGTAATAGTCCTCAAATTTCTCTTAACCTTAGGTCTTTGTATCTCATGGGGACGGTGTTTTTTATGACAGTCAGTGGTTTGGATTGACTGATTGGTGGGTCTAGCAATAGGTCTTTGTTAAAATCAAATGCTGCCTCCAGTCCATTCTGTAGAGGCTTGAGGAACAGGACCAGTAGTGTCTGACAAAGAACCTCAGTCAGCCGGCTTTCCCTCATCTTGCTTGTCTTCTCTCCACCCCAGCAACACCGTGACAGTCTGAAGACTCCCAAGTCCAAGGCATGGGGCTGAACCAGCCGGCTTTCCCCCACCCATTATCCTCATCCCCACTCCATGTGTTTTGCATATGGCGTTTGGGAAGATTATTAAACAAAAATGAAATAGATTAAGAAATGAACATAAAAGAATCAATTCTCTTGAACTGTGGTTGCATAATGGAAATCGACTGCCATGAATGAACCCATGCACTGAAGTTATGAACAGCAGAGTTAATGCGCTGCCATGAGTTCATCTTTATTATTACATTACACCTGAATCAATTGATAAAGTAGCTTTTTTTTTGTAAGCGAGGGATGGCACTTAATTGAATAAAAGTCAATGTAATTATATTAACAGAGGCCAACAGTACTGCTGACAGCGGAAAAGGGACACTGTTGAGTGGAGTGCCAGAGCTGGTCTCCACATTTCTGCACATCGTTTGGTTGACAGATATTGAGGGCTGGTACATCATCTAATTAGATTACAGCCTTCTTCTGCTGTACGTGAGATGTGGAGAGCAGATCCCTTCCTGGTAACATATCAGTGGAGATGTGTAAATTCACAGGTCATCCTATGGGAGAGGTGTCCGTCAGGGTGATCCGGATGCCCTCTTGTCAATGTTAATTTATTCTTCCTCGCTCAGTCTGTCTTGATGCAACTTCTGTGTGTCTGGCTGCTGTTTTCTCAGCAACGAACCTAGCAAGTGGTAACTGCAAATGTGTGAGAAACAGCACAGAGTTCTAGATTGCAGTCAAATGTGTGCTTATGAAACGAAGAAAGGGGGTGGGGTGTTAAAAATAATGAATGAGGGTAGGGTTTTATGAACTGCTTACAGCTGGCAGCTTGTTTTCTCAGTAGAGCAGTGGTACACAGTTTAACTATTTCCACATTCCTTCTTGTTCTAACCCTGTGTCTCCCCACATGTCATGGGAAAGACTTCACAGTAGGTATTTTCTGCACTCTGCTTAGCAACATCCACAGTCATCTGACGCCAGGGAAAGGGGATTGTCAGAACAGGCCTGTGGGGACAACTTGTGTTTATCCACACTCATGTACCAACACACTGCATGCATCTATCTGTTTGGAACTCATTTATGCTTGATGCTGATGCTGTGAATTTGGTGTATTTGATTTGATTTATGGTTTTTGGATTATGCAGGTGATCTGAAAATCAAGACAACATATGAGATGATCACTTATGACAGAAAATAATTTTGTGATCACAACATTTTAAATCCCTATTTTATTGTTTAAGTTTTCAAAAGCCGGATGTCTAGAATGTGAATTTGTTTTCTCTCTCTCTTTCTCCCTCTTTCTCTCTCTCTCTCTCTCTCTCTGTCTCTCATTCTTGCTTTCTTTTGTGATCGATTTAGCAAAAGATTAGAAAGCTGACCTTATTGTCACAAGGTAAGCGCAGCCTTCCCAAGTGCAGTGTGGAGAGGGTTTCCACCCTCCGCCCTCAACCCAGAGTGCTGATTGTCTCGTGTGGAAAGGTGGGAAGCCTCTCCCTCCTTTCTTGCCCTGGAGGCACGTACCTCTCACACTTCTCTAGGACGTGTTAGCCTTGCTTGTTCCCAAATGGAGAGACTTCTGATTATAACCAGGAGGACTCGTGAACTTATGCGGACCATTTCGGTCATTTCTATCATCACAGTTAACTTCTCTAAGATGTCCAGCCTTCAGTGCTGGCAAGTTTTATCTCCCTGTTTCTTTATCACCTTATTTTTGTGGAGGGTAGCTTTCAATTTAGGTACTTGGCAAACATCTGAGCCTTTGCAGGTGGAGAGAGGTATATGCCCAAGGGTGCTTTCAAAGTCAGTGGGAGGGGGGGTAAATACAAAGGCAATGTTTTCAGATAAACAGTGACTTGGGCTTTGTAAGTCTTGAGGTCCCTGTAGATGCTCTGGGAATGAATCTCTCCCTTTTTAGCACAAGCAAAACTCTGTGATGTTTTGCTTGTCAAAGTTAGGGGTTCTGTTTATTAACTAAAGGGACTCTGTCATTGTGCTTGATTTTTTTTAACTTACTGTGCTTTAATTTTTATCCTTTTGGATTTTTTTGTGGGGGAGGCAGAGGTTGTATATTTAGAAAATAATTTATCAGATTATATTTTAAAGAATTAAACCTTAAAGTAGCATTATTTGATGAAGACAGTTCATTACTAAAATGTAGTAACTTGAAAAGCTTAATGTATTTTGCTGTTAGATTTGGGTGGGATTTCAGACAGGTTTGAGAAAAGATTCCTGTCACAAAGAAGAAATCTTTTAACTATTTGAAGATACTGTTTTCCTAAGACTTCTTTTTAAACCTAAAATATGAAATATAGGAGAGTGGGGAAGATGATTTTTTAAAGTTAAACCTAAATTATGTAGACCATTTACTTTTTAAAAATGCAGGCCTTTTTCACAGTATTTGCTGTATTAGAAAAAAACTTGTTTGATGTTCTTTTCTGATTTTAAGTAAATTTAGACTATTCCATTTAGAGAAGCTGAGGCTCCATTCTTTTACCTTGTTTCATGTTTATTATCCTATACTTTATGTTTAAGACATCTGCTACGAGGTCCTCAGTGGCTGATGCACTAGCAGAACAGCCATTGAGAAAAGAGTGCCTAAGTGTGCATTCATCCTGGCCCTTGAAGAGTTTATTCATAAAAATTACATCAATGGAAAGTTCCCCTTTCTGCACCTCCCACCTGCACTCAATCCTAGATCCCGAGGATGTAGGGAATGCTTGCTTTTATAATGGTGTAATTAGGAATGAATGTACTTATTTGGTGCTGACTGAAAGCTGAATCAATTTTAAAATGCTCTCCTTTTTCTCACCCTTCCCCGCTCCCTGTGCACCTCCCCCCTTCCCTCTCGTTTTCCTAGACACAGTGCCAACATAAACCTGCATCGTAAACTGTTGACCAAAGAACTCGATGACATGGGCCTGGACTCATCGCAGCCCTCCCTCAGCAAGGACCTCCGGGATGAATTTTTAATGAAGATCTATGGTGCCCAGCACCCTCTGGGGCTCGATGTCAGGGAAGATGCCTCCTCTCCCGCAGGGACAGAAGACTCCCACCTGAATGGATATGGGAGAGGCGTGGCGGAGGACTACATGGTCCTTGACCTGAGCACCACCTCCAGCCTCCAGTCCAGCAGCAGTGTCCATTCCTCCAGAGAATCAGATGCAGGCAGCGACGAGGGGATTCTTCTTGATGACATTGATGGGGCCAGTGACAGTGGGGAATCCGCACACAAGGCTGAGGCTCCCACCCTCCCCGGCAGCCTAGGGGCTGAAGTTTCAGGATCTCTTATGTTCAGCAGCTTGTCTGGGAGCAATGGTGGGATCATGTGCAACATTTGCCACAAAATGTACAGCAACAAGGGGACCCTGAGGGTCCACTACAAAACTGTGCATCTGCGAGAGATGCACAAGTGCAAAGTCCCAGGCTGTAACATGATGTTTTCCTCTGTGCGAAGCCGGAATCGGCACAGTCAGAACCCTAATCTCCACAAAAACATTCCCTTCACTTCAATAGATTAGTCCCAGAACGGACACTACAAATGCCAGCTCTCACCAGATGGCCTACATGTTTGAACTGCCATAGCCAGTGTGTGCTTCCATAGCAGGGCACACACATGTGTGCACATGTGTGTAGCTCTGTGTCTTCACTTGTGCACCCACATACTTCTTTTCTTTAGATAAAAATGATAAACAATAGGTGCTTTTGAATTTTTTCTTTTCCTTTATAGTTTTGGGAGAGGGTGGATCTTTTACTTGGGGTAAAAACAAAAGTACCCCTTTCAACACACACACACAGGAACACACATATAATGTGTTCAGCTAGCCCCAATTTTGATAGAATAATTCTTGGTCTTCTCCAAAGAGACATTTTGTTGTACCTATGACTGTTGCCTGCAAAAATAAAAGGGAAAAAAGAGAAAAGAAACAAAAAGGAACTTCTTATAGTTGTCTTTTGTGAACTTGAAGGTTTTGAGAGAATCTTTAATTAAAGCATGGCAGATTCGCCTGTAAATATTTAGCCTTGAGAGGCCAATGATGTAAACCAGTTGTATTGATTGTTGTTTAAGTCTTCTTTAATTTTGACAGTTACATCCAGCTGTTAGATATGCAGGAAATAAATAGTTTGTTGGCTAGTTCTATTCATTTTTGTTAGCATTAATGCACATTTCCTTTATAAAACAAACAAACAAAAAAACAACAAAAAAAACCCATGGTCTTGTTTTTACTACCTGTTAGATATAGTGACCAAGACGTGCTGGCATGCTTCACAGCACAAACCTGAGTTTTTAAAATGTCCTGTACAAGTACATAAGTCCAGCCATGCACTTTTTTTCATACACTACAGGGGGATGTGTAATATCCACGCTTCTTTTGTCCTTAAACTATCGCCATACTTCAGTAAGTACCTTTCCTTTAAAAACAATCCACTTGTATAAAAATGTTCTGGTCAGTAAAGGGCACTGATGCCAAGCAAAAAGTATTAGTGTTAACACAAAACTGCCAACTTTGCACAAGTTTTCAGAAAAGAAAATATAATTAGTCACTCAACATAACCACAGGCCAACTTTTTGGCCCCAGAAAACCGCTTTAAAAAAAAAAGTGGTGATTCTTCTGAGTGCCGAGTGTTATTAGAATCAGCATTGTGTCCTTCCTCCATACATGTTAAGTGACATTAACATGGTGTGAAACAGCCAAGGCACTTCTGTAGAGGCAGGATACTATTTCAGGACGCAATGGCCTGAACTACTCACTAAAGGAGCAAAGCTGAAGATAGTAAGCGTTGAACACTCATTTCCAAGGCCCTAGCCCTTATCCTTTGAGAAAGAGGAGAAAGCCTGAGCTGGGTCAGTCTGTTATATGTCTCATTTGTTGCAAATTCTGCAGCAGCAAGGCAAGTCAGGCCTCCCTAATACACAAAAATGCAAAGCCCTCCGCAGTGGCTGTTCTTGGGAGCTCTGAAAACTCATGTGCTGAACTTGAATTGAGCAGCATTCCTCTCGGAGCAAGTGGCAGGAGAGGGGAAGACAGGATCTCACTGTGTAGGGTTTTGTGTTTCCCCACACGAATTTGTCAGAGAGAAATGAAAGCAAGCCTGCAACCAAGCCACTGAGAGTGAGAACAAGGGGTGGGGGGAAGACTGCTCCAAACCTTTTCATTTTGTTTTGTTTCTGATGTTTACACATGTTGCCTGAGCTGGTTAACCACATCGGCAGCCTCGGCTACCACAGCATACTGACTAAATGATGATATTTACTCAACTTCGTCTGCAGCCAGAACTGCTGGGGTATGCCTGCAGAGTGGGTTTTGTTGTCTTTTTTTTTTCCGGGGAGGGGGTGGGGGGTAAACACTAGTATTTTGTCAAACTACATAATAGAAAGAGAATGTATTTCTTTTCTGCATTTAATGGCCTCAAACATTTCTCCCAAGAGTCCAAAACTTAGAAATATCCTTAGTTTCAATTTTTCATATCATTTCCATTTTTTCATGTTTTATCATTTTTTCTGTGCTCACATCAGTGTTCACTTCCGTTAAATTCGCCAAAGGAAACTGTTGATATGTTTCTGCTATTATTCCTGTGCGACTTATTGTACCTCACAGTATTTATTTTTTTTTTCCAAAATTAAGCATCATTCATTGGGGGTTCCGGATTTTTCGTGTTTGAGAATTTCTGAGCAGCGCACTCATAGAGATGAGCTAGGTGTTCCTAAAGCCTTATATTTGTCTCCTTCTGAAGATGCCATGGGGTCCACTTGGTCCTTCATGTTCTCCATTGCGAGGAAAGACCAAAAGCATTTGCAGTATCAAAGAAGCGATCACACGCAATGTCTCTTAAGTGACAAATGTTTACGGTAAAAAGCTGAGGAATTAGTAATAACTGTTCTGTTTCCTTGTACCTTTGATTTCCCCAGAGCTTAGTTGCTTTGTTTTGGTGTCGTGTTAAACTGAGCAAGCAGATGTGTTCCTCTGTTTTATACAAGACTCTGTACAGTCTGTCTGTGAAAGACTGAACTAGAATAATGAACATTTGTTTGCGAGCCTTCCTTCCTCTTAGCGTTCTCTATGTCGCGCTGTTGTCTGTTACCAAGTGCTGGATTCAAAGAGGATTGAAACATTGTTACAGTCTCGTCAGAAATTATGGAAACTGTCTTTTAAGATTGCGTGTAGACTAAACTACACCTTGTTTTGTGAACATTAATATGCATTTTTGTTTGAACAACTTTCAAGTGTTACACTCTTAGAGATGTGAGAATTCATTTTTCCAAAACAGTGTTTAGCGTGTTTAATTGAATGTCGAGTAAAATGTCAAATGGCTCTCCTTGAATCACCTAGCAGTCAGGAGTCACATCAGCCAACGACCTAGACTCTGAACAAGCATTTGTCACTTGCCACACACCTGGCTAATGACTACAGCCAACTAGAAAAGGTCCAGAAGGAATGAGGTTCAAGAAGTGGAGTTTCCCTTGCTGGGAAACTCGATCTGCAGAAACGGCACTAGGACCCGGGCAGCCTGCACTTTTTAAGTATGCCCCTTATTTGCTCATGTGCCCAATTGTTACGGTGGCCTTTTCACAACTAAATATTCCAGTATAAAGTCTGTTTGCGTAAAAGGGACGGGAGGGGGGTGGATACAGCCCATGAAATGTAGAATTGTGAATGCACATTTGTGCTCCCCAGGTATGGCTCATTCTTGGGCTTGTCTGAGTGTGGTGCTCTGGCTTAACGCTATTTCCCCTGAAGCTGGTGGCCCCCAGGCTTGCATGCAAACGGACAGGATAAGGAGATGAGCATTTCGGTCAGCCACGCTCTTCATTTCTGCCCACTCTTACTCGTTTATTCATTTGTAGGAGTTTTCTGCCCATAAACAGTTTCTAGCTACATCCATCTGTTTCTAGCTGAAAATTAATAGGAACATAGATTTTCATCCAAGTAGCTTTCTTCCATTTGATTGAGTTTTTGCCCAAGTTTTATCGCTGGCATATAATTAGGCAATATTAGTTGTGCATGTTCTCCAGCTAATGTTGAAGTATACAATTTTGATCACTTTAAACTATGTTTTTGTAAATATTTGAAAGGCTGGGTCCACTTTGGGGAATATCTGCATGCTGTGGAGAGGGGAGAAAGAAAGCAAGGAAAAAATAGACAATAAGTAATCTGGCTTTGAGAGTGTGAGGAAAGATAAAAGAGCCTGGTATTCTTGGTCTACTAGTAATCGTATTTAAATAAACCAGCTCAACGTAGCTCATCTCCAGTCTTAGCGCAGCTGCCCTGGTCAGTCGGATCCTTTCTTAAGGTTCAAATGTGCAAACATTTTCCTTCTCAATATGACTAACATCTTTTTAGGAACCAGTGCTAGCAGAGCAGTGTCACTGTCCTAGTCATGTGACTCCTTTGGCGATGCCTTTCCAGGCCTTTCCAGTAAGAGTTTAACCAGTTTTAGCCCATTAGTGTACACATCGCTCTAAAGAGGAAAGAAAAGGTCTGAATCTGTGAAGAATGAGCTGACTTAGAAGCATGGCCCATTGTACTCAGGAGAAACCATGCTTGCCACCTAATATAATAGCATGCCCCCCCACGCCTTTTCCTCTGTGTACTCCATAGATAATACACCAGGCAAATGGATGAAATGGGGGCCCTTGGCAGTTCAAACACAGACAAGCCAATAATGAGACTGAGATGGGCACAGCGTACCTGAGCAGTCCTTGATTGAATCGAGCGTGCTGGCCTTGGGGTCCATCGAATGGCAGTAAATAGAATCCACCTGTCCTAGGATGACACCTAGGAGAGAGTCTAGCTTCCGTCCTGTGGCCATACCGCTCCTTCGAGCTTTTTAAAATTATGACAAATTTAATTACTTAGGCTTTTCCCAAACTAGAAATATTTAAATTAGTGGATTTTGCTCTTTCCCTCTCAGTCTTTGATTTTAGGAGGGATCTAAATGAGCAAGGAGGGCAATGAAAGGCAGAAGCCAAACACCATTGGCGGGGAGTGCAGTTCTCCGTTGGAGAGAGGCATTTAGCAGCGAACCGGCTCCGGCTCTGGTTTGAGGGTAGCTGGAAAGGAAAACAGTTAATGCATTGCTAGTGGTTGTCCAGGAGAGAAGTCTTTAAGTCAGTCCTGATGGTGGGTACCAACACATCCTGCAGGATCCTGCAGAGTACCCCATGACCAGGTGAGTCACGGGGCACATATCTGGGAGAATTTACAAACATCTTAAGATATTCATTATAGGTCAGCCATGAGTTTTGGGGTTGCTCTTATTTTTAGGTGAGAAGTGATGGCCGGGTTTCTTTGAAACCACAGAGATGCAAGGAGTCAGCTAAATTGGAGGCTAGTGATGAAACCTACTTTTTTTTTTTTTCCTGTTCGGTTTTTTGAGACAGGGCTTTTGTGTAACAATCCTGGCTGTTCTGGAACTCCACCTTTGTAGATCAGCCTGGCCTCAAACTCCCAGAGGTCTGCCTGCCTCTGCCTCCCAAGTGCTGGGGTTAAAGGTGTGTGCTGCCAGCACCAGCTCGTGCCCAGTATAAAGCCTACTTCTAATTGCGATGAGTGGAGAGCGTGCAAGTGGTTGGCATTTGCATGCTGCAGCAACCTAGCCCCTTAGGCTCATCACACTGTGTGGCTGTTGGTCTTGTGGTCAAAATGGAAGCTGAGGCACAGAGGCAACTGGTTTCTTCTTTCCCTCAGAATGTTATGTATTATTCTCACTCCTGTCACTCTTACAATGTATCTGATATGCCCCAGGCTCATGCCCAGCCTTCCTGTCATTGCAGAGGCACTCACTATAATGGTATAACGTATCTCCTGTTAATACAGCCGACCAGTAGGTCATCTTCCGTGCTCTTGTCCACATGCCCCACCTTCCTCATCGGGGTTTCCCCACATTTTACACAGAATTATTTTTACGGCCCTTCTACAATAATTAGATGACAGATGCTGTCCTTTGGACATTTATTTTTTAAAATTCCAAATGCCTAATAACAGGGCTAAAAAGTCCAACACTTTTACAAGTATACTAAATTGAGTCAGTGTTATTGTTCATTATAATTATATATGTATATATATGAAACATATATTTGAAGCAACATACTATAGTTGTCATAAAACTATCTTTATTCTTCTCCAAAGTGTTCTTGTAAATTCATTTGACCTTTACTGCAGGAAAAAAAATTATATAGGGTTCAGGACAAGGCTCAGTTTGTAACAAATAGCAGACCATTACAAAGAGGAAAGGCAGAAGCCAGGCTGAGCAGCAAGAAGCTTCGGTTCAATTTCACCTCATATCTTTCTAATAACTTGCTTGTCACTTTATTACCTTCCAGTAATGTGGACGCTGCTGACAAGACTGTCACACTAACAGCGGACAACACCCCTTCCACTTCAGCCCCAGCTCTCCTGGCTGCTTATTGCCCTGGCCCTGAAGGGACACAAACTAATAGTGTGCTTTCCAGTTCAGCACTTGGCCATCAAATATAAAAGGATGCGTAATTGCCTGTTTATCCCTGGTGAAGGGGAAATTGAGTAGAGGGCCAGGCTTTCCCACCAGTTCCCTGCTGTACACACTCATTCACAATCAGCCCACCTCCTCCATCTCTCCTGTCTCTTTGTGTCATCTCCTCCCCTTCCCCACCCCCCCTGCCAGCTTCTAGCCTCCCAACACAGGAAACCGTAGGCTGCTTCTACATGCTCGCCCCAGCTATTAAGTGGACAGTAAAAAGATGATGTCTTACATAAAGGGTCAGCGGAGAGTCATAGACTGTGCTCTCTTCTTCCGTTTGGGGAGTATTGGGTGTGGCCGTGCAGTGGAGACCATTTCCCTGCAAATCAGTGGCATGAGTAGGATTAGGTTGTCCAAAATCCACGGGGAAAGAATTACAATAATTTTCTTCCTTGTCAAAAAGTGTATGTGCTGTAAACAAACTGCCTATGAATGGTGGCTGAAAAACACTGTTTGGGGTGTTTACATCTTTGGCATCAAACCATTACATTAAATGTATACATTTATCTTTCAATACCACTCTTAAGTCCATTAACAAAGTGGATTAACATTTGTTTGCCAAACTAACCTGACAATCAGAATAAAATAAGGCTCTATTTCTTCAACTTTAGCCATTAAAACAATGAAGATCTTACATGTGAAATGTAAATTCTCCATTTCTGGAAATTTGGAGAGTTCTGAGTGTAGTAGTAGCTGTACAAAATCAAAGAGCAACGGCTTAAAGGAAGTACAGTCAAAATGTTGTGTCCCAGAATACCTTGAACCCAAATAATGGGTCATGTTGGTTATTTCTAGATACGAGACTACTTGTCAAGGTGGCTTGAAAGTGGCTAGCTCGTGATGAAATGAAATGCAGGCTGTATTTGCACACCTTCTGCCTAGAGCTAAGGGCCATCATGCTTCCTGCCAACTGCCATGGCACCCCAGCAGAAAGTAGATCACACTGCTATGAGCAGTCACATTTCAAATAAGGTGTTAGTCAACTGAGGTGCCGTGTGGAGGCGTTGTCTTTGTAGACTTTTGCAAGGAAAGGAAGACAGTAGATTTCGGAACAGGTAGCATCAGGTCTATGTTGACAAGCTGTGCTAGGTCACTTCTTGAGCCAGACTAAGGACTGAAAAGAAAAGCACTTTGAGAAAGAACTTTGGGTCTGAGTGAAGACAGTTTGTTAACTTGATGGTTTTTACACTCCCTCGTGTACTTTATAGTAAGCAGTTACCAAACATCTTACTAAAATTGTAATTAAAAACTCAGTTGCCAAAATTGCACAAATTCTGCTAGCAAATGCTAGCTTTGTCCCCTGAACTCTAAGTAACGGGGATACACAAGGACATTTTATAGTTGTAATGCTTTATCTAGCTTTCTTTAAAGAACGTTTGAACAGAAGGAAGAGCAAAAAAAATGGTATTTTAACAAAAACGGAGAGAAGTAGATAGTATAAAAGTATATTTCTTCAAGATAGAATCTAAGTGCTATACCAAGATTTTTATTAGGCTTCCTGTTGCCAAATGTGATGTTGAGTACATATACAGCTAAGATGGCAAAAGCATCAATTATTAACCAGCTCTGCCCACTTCTGTTATGTAATACAAGGTCTGGGAGGAGGCTCCAGGGAGACCCCAGGTGTGGGAAAGAGCTCTACTCTGCTGGCCCTGGAAAGGTTTTCAAGAAGGTGAAAACTCCAGCTCTCGGGGTGTCCTCCACCCACCCTGCAAGGTGGACTGACCTGGCACTGTCTTTGTGGGTACTAACTTGTCTGCCTCTTCCTTGCTATGAGACAAAGCATCCCCTCTACCTACTCCTGAATCAGTAATAATAGCTTGTGTGTAAGCACTGATTCATGAGGCATGATTCTCTTGAACTCCCAGCCAATGTGCTGAGTTAATAGGTTCACTTGAGATGTATAAACCAAGACTGACTGTTTATTCTTTTAAATCTCATACTCTCCTTCAAGCATTTTTGCATGTCTTTGTACAGAGTCATTCATTCCTCTCATTGCCTGTCTTAATCTCTGGCTTTTGAACTGTCCTCAGTCTTGCCCTTTGCTCTCCTGATGTTACCCACTTCCCTCCAAAACAAATAAATCTTTGCTGGGGCAAATGGGTAGAACACTCCCTCCCTTGTCCTGGTGTTGATCACTTTGGAGATGTGTGTGTTCTGCCCTGCCCAGGTTTACATAACGCGAATTAAGCGAATGAGATGTTCTAGTATTATGTATTAACACGATAGGACTAAGATTTATTGTATACAGCACACTCACTTTCCTGTGCACACTTTGGTTCTGCTGCCCCATAGAGGGAGCTACCCTTATTCTGCCAGTGCCAGACTGAACAGGTGTGGGAGAGGGAAAGCTCAGTGTGGGCCAGGGGGGCAAAGAAGATTGAGAAACTGAGCAAGACTTGGGTCTGTGGGATGTGGAGAGATCCCTCACTTGGCTAAGAGAACACGGGACTTTTTTTCCCCCCACTCAAACCCTCTGATGCATCTCTAATAACAAAAATATTAGGCTCAGCCTTTATATTCCATACTCAAAAGCCGATAAAAGGAATTGAAATATCTTGAGGGAAAGGAACTTTTCTCCAGATATGTCCCTCTCTCGCCTAGAGTCCAGGGGCTTGGTCATTCTTCTTTATATTCTCATTTGCATCGAGGTCTCTTCCACCAAGCCTCTGGCAGAACCAACATCTGTATCAGGAAAGGCAACTGCGCCAAGAGATGGGACAGTGTACATCCCCGACCTAATAATTGTGATGTCGGTAGCTTAATGAATACTGTATGTATTTTAATCGATGGTTTTGTTTTTGTTTCACGTTGTGGTTTGTTTTTATTAGCAGTTTAAGGTAATTGAAATTGTTTATTTACTATTTCCTTTGTTGTATTTTCTGTACTATAACTGTCTACAATATGTCTTTTGCATAAAATGCATAAGGGTTTGGGGATGTAAATGGAATTTTATTCATATTTTGTCCAAATACCTCTTGTAATTTGTATCAAAATTCTTGTACAATTTTTATATTAAAGATTTATCAGTCACTGAAAGCTTCTGGCCTTTTGACTTGAAAATAAAAACTCAAGAAACTCCTAAATTGTCCTTCACAGCTCTACCTGTGATGCCCAGTACCGCTCGTGCCATTTTCCTGTTGCTCTTGGCTAACTTAAAGCCAGTCTCCTGTACAGACTGGAACATGCTGTTATTAAGAGACTTCTAGGGCTACCATCCATCTCCTGCTCAGATCCAAAACTGGATTGGAGGCACAGAAATCTAAGCCAGTCCCAACAGAACCAGGCAGATGCTGCCCCAGACTTTCCTTATCAAAACTCACCTCTTCTGCGTCCTCTAGAGAGGCTTTCTCGCAAAAAAGCCTTTGCTCCGCTCCTTTGGGCAAGGAAGATAAAGGGAAGAACCTGGGTCTTTGTGCCATAGCTTCCTGCACAAGTGTTTCCTTCCCTCCCCGGCCCTCTAACATGTAGAGATCGGAACTGACGACTATATAGTTTCTCATGCTAAATGGTTTATATTCTCTTGCCAGGATTTTGTGTTTGTTTGTTTGTTTCTGATTGTGTTAAGATCTAGAAATAAAATGATCACAAGGAAAGATGTCATATCAAAGGTACTTTTGTCTCCTCCGAGTTTAATCTTGCCCCACTCTCTTAAGCCAATCATATTTGAAGCAGCCTATTGGAGACCTTGACCAAGCCTCCCCTCCAACCAGGTGTTCTCTGCTCTCTGTACTCAGAACTGGTTGCTTGCTCACTTACCCTGTTTCCTCGAGCTTGTAGGCAAGACCATGACCCCCACAGAAACCTCTGGGCAGGCTGCTTATGGCCAGGCCCAGTAGCTGCCCCAGCTGCAGACATACCTGACCAATGGTCCTTCCCATGGCATGAAGAGTGTCAGCCACCAAGCTTAGGTGGGGCTTCCTCCCTTGGTTTCCAAGCATCCAGAGACATGCGTGGGGTAATGGCAAAGAAACAAAAGGTTAAGTGATCTGGGGGAAAGCAGCCACCTCTGAGGTGTGTGGTTATGGATGTCACTGATGTGTTAACGCACTCCTACAGGGAATCCAGGCATAATTAGGATCTCTTCGTCTGTCATAACACGTCTGTAATTGGCAAAAATTCTCCTTCACACAGCTCCTTCTCCTTAAGAAAAAAAAAGTCGTTTTCAATGTTATGAAATGATGAAGCACCTCCTGTTTAGTGAAAAGACACCCGTAAAGTCGGGTCCTGGCACAGAGCTGATGAAAACAGCCGGGGTTGTGGCCAGGTGCTGTCCTGAGCCATGGCAGGACTTGCTCCCTGCTGGTTTGCTCTGTGCCCGTTGACAATGTGACAGTAGATTAAGTGCTACTAATTTAATAAAGCCGCTGAGGACGAAGCTGATCTATTGGCGGGGACGAGAAAGGACCACAGTGGCGGAGCTGGGGAGCGGCTGCTGAGAATATCGAATTGCCTGAAGTGATACTGGCAGGGGGAGGGGGACACAGCTATCGATCCTCAGTAAGGCACAGTTATTTTTAGTCACCTGATTCGTGGGCACCCAATCATTACCCATATTCATCAGAGATGTATAATGAACAGAGGTATTGATTAGGAAGGGCGCTGAAGAGATTTCCCAACAGTGCTAGCTCATGTTGATAGGTCTCTAATGGGAATATGGGTTACGCAGCCCAGAAACGTAACTTATAGTGTTCTAGGTCCTTCTATTGATTTTATTTGTGCGAGAGGGCAGAGGTGGGAGAGTCAACCTTGCACACAACGGTGCTGCCTTGACCTTCTTCTGAAGGCTTGCTTGGGAAGAAAAACACAGAGAAAAGCATAGCTCTGCAACAAGTGCCCAAGCCTGCTCAAAGTTTCACAGTGCTGTCCGTGCTCATGGTTCTACCTCACCTTTCCTTGGTTACAGAAATGTGCACAAAACTGTGCCGTGCCAAGCAGAACTCAGAGCCATCACGCACATGAAGCCTTCCTCCCCTAAAGATCAACATATGGCCCCAGGAAATGATCACCAAGTTGGCATGGTAGGAACATAATGATTTCTGGCTTTAGCATGCTGACCCCAAACCTGCCAGTGCCAGCGTATTGAACTTTGCAAGCATTTTCCTGAGTTGCTGTATGCAAACGCTATTTGGGTGGAGGTCTGGCCCACGCCCTGAACTTGCACTGCTGTGTTTCATCCTACAAGGCAGTACGCAGTGCATGTCCCTGCAAAGAACTAGTGGTAACCGAAGCACCATAACCTCAGAAGCCGTGTGCTGCCCAACAGGCAGGCTGCATGCTACCTAATGCAACTAGAAACCAACCCCGGGAAAGAAAGAGTACATGGTTAAGACAAGGACAGCTGTAAAAAATAAATCTCAAATGCATGGTCAGAAACCAGAAATTCACAGTCAGCTGCCTGGCATGCCCATGGGCAGTCAGCAGCTCCTGGCCAAGCACTAATGGAGTGCTATAGCAAGGCCCCAGCACCCCTGAGCCACTCAGACAAGGGGCATGATTTTCTTCCCCCAGACTGCCCTTGCTTGAGCCAGGTTTGGTGGTATTGGTTGGAGTGTCCCCACCAGCCTGTTCTCATCTCTTACCTTGGCCAGCAGCCCTCCCAGCTCTGGGATTGTCATGTGCCCTCCACTCGCAGTCCTGGTTTGGCTCTTCTTGGCGTGATGCTCACTTCGATCCTTGTTTTCTTCACTAACACCATTTTTTTCCACATAAAAGATTCAGTAAATTTTGGTTCTCTGAGGTTTGCCTGTACCTTGATTTCTTTCCTAACGCAAGACCTTGCAGGCACTATATGTAGATATATATATATATATATCAAAGTCTCTGGTGATTTCAAGCCCAGCGTTCTGTCTCTTGTGTCACAACGTTGTGTTTTTAGAAGGATCCAAAAATGATTATGAGCAATTGAATTTAGAGGTTAGCAGGCTTGGGGGCATTGCGGGCTGATGTGATTTTAAATTATGAGGCCACTTCCAGGTATTTAGAAAGATTCATTTTACAAATGCAAATGCCATTAACAACCCAAAGCACTCTCGGGTTTCCCCCATCTTTGCTCTTCCTCTCAATTTTCCTTATTCTTTTTTCTTAAGTGGAGAATTTCCTCCCAAATGTTCACAAAGTCATTTGCAGCCTGAAAACAAGACACTTCTGGATTGTTTTCAGATGTCTTGTCAAGTGGTCTTCAGCAGAGAGCAATCATACAAGTTGTTAAGTTTTTGTGCTTTCCCTTCTTTCAAAAATCCCAAACCTGTGCTTGAAGACAGGATTTCTCCCAGTACCCTCAGCCTCAGCCCCAGAGCAGGACAGGGGGGCTTGTGACAAGCTCACAAGCTCAAGGACAGAAAACCCTTCGAACTTGTCATTTGTCTTCTGTGAACTGGGTAGGACACAGTGTACGGGTGAAATTCAGGAACCATGCTCACCTGGAGATCTAAACTCCGCGGGGATGTGGTACAGTTCTTACATGGTCTGTGATGAGCAGGGATTGTTCCACTCCTGTTATTAGAGTCGGTGGGTGAGTAGATGGGAGATAGTCAGAGCCCTCTGGCAAGGTGCAGTCAGGGAAACTTCAAGATTCTAAGTGGCATACACTTAAGTGTAGCTTCACACATGTAAACCCAGTATCAGGAGGCTGTAGGAGAATTGCCCATAGTTGTGGGGCAAGTCTAGGCTATAGGGAAAAACAATGAATGAATGTGCTGAAGATGCTACATACCTAAGACCTGGAAGATGGAGGAATCCAGCTGGTGCCGAAGATGCCACATCCCTAAGGCACAGAAGATGGAGAAATCCAGCTGTGCTGACCTGAAAGCTTCATCCTCCCTGTCTAGATTTCATAGCACTTGGAGCTGCCATGTGCACTACCAAAAGAGAAAAGCGATAATCGTGGCAAGGAAAGTCCGCTGCTGTGTTAATGCATGAATATTACTAGAGTCACCAACCACCTCCTTTTTTTTTCAAGACAGAGTTTCTCTGTAGCTTTGGAACTAGCTCTTGTAGACCAGATTGGCCTCAAACTCACAGAGGACCACCTGCCTCTGCCTCCCAAGTGCTGGGATCAAAGGTGTGCACCACAACCACCCAGCCCATCTTCTGATTCTATTTAAGGCCTCCTTCACAAGATGGAACCCATATCAGGCATCATTATCAGGATCAAGAACCTATGACCAGACAGGCAATAGGCCCTAGGAATGAGCCTACTACTATCAGTCTGCTTTAAAACTATGAACATAGTATTAAACTGACTACTGATGACTTGTTTTTATACTCTCAGATTGATGCAATTCTCAACTCTCATCAGAGAGGCTTCTTTATGAAGTAGATGATGATTAATATAGAAAGCCACAACTGTTATCATGCAGAGAATAAAATACTATGGAGTTCTCAGCCCTAAATAAGACATTGTATTCAAACCCCACCCTCCCAAGACTCAGGTGTCATCCCAGAAGAAAGGGAAGAATGGTAATAAGAGCCAGAGGAAGTCAATGGCTACCGTGAAGTAGTATTTTCCAGAACTAACAGGGCAGTTGCACAGATAAGGGGACAGTGGTTGTGACAGCGTGCACGAGACCCTGCAGAAGCTCATTCAGACACAATCCCGCCATGGAGATGAGGGCTGGAACAGAACCCCACCCGTAGCGGAGGAACTATGGGCAACTGACAGCTGCTTTGACTGTGTGGCCACCAGTAGGTCAAATAGACTTCAGCGGATGACCCCAAGCTCAAGGGTATGTACGGAACATGAGTTGGTCTAGGTGGGTTAAAAAACAAGTTACAAAGAAGACACGACGTCATGTGAGTAAGGGCAGGGTCTGTAGATCTGGGAAGTGATGGTGGAATGAACGTGATCAAAATACTTGATATAAAATTCTCAAAGAATTCATAAAACTGTTTTTTTAAAAAAAAACAAGGTAGGAGGGTGGGGTTCTTTTTGTTTCTTATTGGTGTCTTCCCACTTGGATCTCGAGCTCAGGGCCACAGGAAATAAGGGCAAACAAGAGGTCAGCTTTTCCTAGAGTACTGAAGAAAGCAAGGCTAGCAGCATTCCAGAGAACCACAGAAAGGGAAATCCTTGGGAAAGTGACTCTTTCAAACTCCCAATTTCTATGCCCCAGGTGAGCATGTATGGAACTGGACTTGAAAAGTATGCTGTGGGATGGCCCAGTAAGCAAGTCCCATGCTGGCTACTGAGTGGTGTATAAGTGGGACACAGTTAAGGCTTAAAAAACTGATGAACCAACAAAAATCAATAGCATCTGTAAGATTTAAACAAGGTTTTAGCCTTTTGTATTTGATTTTTGTTTTTGTTGTTATTTTGTTTTGTTTTCAGATCCTTCCCCACCTTTTTCATATGAAAACAGCACTGCACCATATCAGCAAAAACAGAATAGGGGGTGTACATGGGGAGACCATGCAGATCCGTCTGTTTCCACACCAGTACATCGGGCCTTTCCTATGGGCCTTTGAGGGCCTCGGGCTTCTTTGGGAGCCTGAGCTGGAACTGCAGCCCCTGTCTTGGTTTGAACCTCTGTCTTTGGTTGGCAGAACCTGCAACCCCTGGGTATCTACCCATAAATCCACTTGTCAAATTTGGGATAATCAGTAAGAGTACGTTGGTGGGGCTTGCTGTTGGAACCCTTTGGCACCTTGGGCTGAAACTTCTTAGGTCCATGAGGGCCTCAGCACAAACATTGTTCAACAGCATCTTCTTCAGGCCTTTCTTAGTCTGTTTCTTGGCAAAATGTGTGGTCAGGAACTTTCGGTGGCCCTCTTAGAAGATTCCTATGTTTGTGACTTGTTTCTTCATGTCATTTCTGTGACACTCAAGGCCTGTTTGTATGTGGTGTGTTCTTGGACTTGTCTGCAAAGTAACCACTGATCCTGAAGCACCTGAAACCAGAAGAGACTGCAAGACTTGGCATCTTTTGGCATACTGGGTGGGCCAATTTGTCAAATGTCCTCCTCTTTCTCCTCCCCCACCTACCTTCCTCTTCTTCTTTTCCTAAAATTATAACTAAAAATTTTTCTAAAATTATGGCTAAAAATTCATAGTGTTAAAAATTACTGTCAAGTGTTTGGTTGCGTTGTTGTGCAGCAATCACCATCAATCCATTTCCAGAACTTTTTCATCCTCCCCAATGGAACCGCCATCCACTAAGCACCAGCACCTCTCTCTCTACCCATTCTTCCCTTTGTGTGTGACTTGGAGTACTCTGGCTGCCTCATTAACTGAAATCACCTTCTGCTGTCTTTGATGAAACTGAAGACTAGATAGTTATAATTATAATTTTCCTTAGTTATAATAAAAGATAAAGTAGATATAAATGTTATAACTGTAATTCTTGCTTGATACCTGTTTTGTTATATGTAATTTTACTATGTTAAAGTTAAAACCTTCCTTTTTATTTAGACAGAAAAGGGAAAGTGATGTGGGATTACCCTCTGTATGCTGTGAATGTTTTATTGCCATTGGTTAATAAAGAAGCTGCTTTTGGCCAATGGCTTAACAGAATAGAGATCTAGGCAGGAAAACTAAACTGAATGCTGGGAGAAAGTAGTTGGGGTCAGGGAGATGCCATGCAGCTGCCGGAAGAGAAAGATGCAAGCTGCTAGCTGGAACCTTGCCGGTAGGCCATAGCCATGTGGTGATACACAGATTAATAGAAATGGGTTAACCAAAGATATAAGAGCTAGCTAGAAATATGCTTAAGCTATTGGCCAAACAGTGATTTAAGTAATATAGCTTCTGTGTGATTATTTTGTGGTCTGAGCAGCCAGGAACAAGCAGCCTCCATCAACACCTATTTCATTTCCATGAATGAGTCTTCAAGACTCATACATATTATAGCATATGCCTTTCTTTTAAAGCTGAAGAATATTCTGTGCAATGAATGGGCCCCATTTTGTTTGTTTAACCATCCAGTGTTTGATATTTGAGTTGTTTCTATCAGTAGGCACATTTCTAAGACAGCCATAATCCTCACAGGCCAGCTGCCAAGCCTGTGTGGGATCTCTTCTCTTTGATAAAGCCGATATTACTTTCCTGATCAGGTTACAAAACACTGTGACATCTGCCATATTAATGGATTAACGCTCTTTTTCGTGTGGCTCTACGCTCTCTTTCTGTCTCTATACTCACTGCGTTTGGTGCTCTCGCATACACTATTCCTGACTTGAACACTTGATAAAGTGAGCTTCCACCTGAGACAAAATCACATTACAAAGAACACAGAGGGGCATCCAGTCACTGGCCACGGGAGAAATGAGGTGCTCCTTTCAACAACAAGGAAGCGGAAGCTAACAGCCACTGAAGGGGCTCGGATGCTGGTCCTTTCCGGAATGAGCCTTCCGATTAAAATCATAGACCTTTGAGCCACACACTGATTGTTCAGACCTCCAATGGACCCTAAAGGGGAAGACTCACCTAAGCCACTAAGGAACTGGGGCCATAAATGGTTTTGTTTTCAGCGGCAGCTATTTGAAGTAGTTGGTAACACAGCCTTTTGGAACTAACTCAGTGTAATGTTCCAAAT
>PVIU01026649.1:0-21676 GCA_004026605.1 Ondatra zibethicus | reverse complement strand
GGCTGACCAACCAACCCTGCAACTACCCAGGCCCAGAACCAGGGTTATGTATTGGCCCACCCCAATATCCACTCCATTAGTGATCTCCTGGAACGTGGGGGTGGAGGGTGGGGTGGTTGGTCCTGTGGACCCAGGGCTGTACTATCTCCATGACACAGGGCAGCAACGGGATGTCCAGAAAGAGTCCCAGTGAGAGCCCAGAGTTGATGGTGTAGCAGAGACCAGGGGCCTCAAACCAAACCAATGAATCTTCGCGATGAACAACTGCATGTAAACATCCATGGGTAAAGGGGTTACAGTGTGACTCACTGTGCCACACTGCAGCTTCCATAACGAGATTATGAGATTCTCCCTTTCTTCCTTTTTTTCTCCTTCTTCTTCTCTTAAATTTTGTTTTACTTTAGGGGTGGGTGGGGGGAGGGAGATGGGTAAGATTGGGAGAGATGATGTGAAAGACGTGAAGAATAAATAAAAAGAAAGCTTAAAAAAAGACAGAAAGGGAAGAAGGAGGAAGAAGAGGATCGCATTTTATAATTCAGAAATAATCACTGTCAACATGTTATGTATCCTTTAGTATGTTTTTGAACTTGTGTATTCATATATCAGTAATACAGAATATTTTGTATATATTATTTTATATATTAGATTCTAACCAATACTGCACTGTGACTTTTTCTCAATGTTTATAATAGGATTCTATCTGGATTAGTGTCTACAATGTTCCATCAAACAGACATTCAGCATTTATCAAACTAAGGAATGTGAGAGGACCATCTTGATCTGGCATGAGAAGAAAGCCTTGACAAACAGTATTTGAGTTTCCAGGACGTATACTTCCGCTTCAGTGCAACACCACCTAGCAAGGGGACTCCAGCCACCCACCCTTTGAGATTTATGTTAAACAATTGCGCCACTTTTTCTCAATCGCCAATGTTCTGATAATAGGGGGCCCTCTGCTGTTCTTCCCTTTATCACAACACATTCCTGACACAGTGACAATGAAAGAAACATGGAATAGAATTAGAGATCTCAGTTTTCAGGCCAAAGTCACGTCCAGTCGAAATCTGACTGTTTCTGATGATCAGAAAAAAAAAAAAAAAAAAAGAGGAGGGAAAGGAGGAGGAAAAGAAATTAACCCAACAATAAAGAAGTAATTTTTTAAATGTATCTTTTCTTCCACTTTATGCTGAAATATTTGTACTGATAATTCTATGTTGCTTTATTCCATTTTACATAATATTTTCCTCAAATAGTATTTTCCAACAAATAAAGAAAGATTCACATTATATGGGAAAAATTAAGTCACTGGCATGAGGTCCTCTTGTCTTTCCTTCCTTATTTTTCTTCCTCAATAAATATCTGCAATAAAATATAATTTCACATTACTTCCAGAGTTGCTGAGTGCTACAAGCCTGATTTTAAATTCTTAAAAAAAAAAAAAAAAAAAACGAGACCTAGAGGTTCAGGGTTGGGATACCAGTTTTGGGAGGTGGAGATAGGAGGATAAGGAGTTCAAGGCCAGGCTCACTACATAGGGCCACAGCAAGTTTGAGGCCAGCTGGATCTACAAGAAACTGTCTCAAAGAAACTAACTAAAAATTTCTTAAGAGATACACATAACAAAATATTCCCTACTGACAGATGGCAAGTGAGAGATAAAAGGAACTGAGAGCTGTCCTAAGGTCACATTGCGTATTCAAAGAGACAGCCAACATTGAAGCTGGGCTTGCTGTCTCATGCTCTGACCACATTCTCTATGGCTGAGCCAGCTACTCTTGCATTCCTTGGGAGTAAAGGAAGCCACCTTAAAACCATTCCATGTAGAAGAGCAAAGGCATGGCACATTTCATCTGATAGAATATATTAAGTGCTAGCTGCAAGTTAATCCCTTAGGTGCTTCAGACAAAAGAAACAAGAAAATGGCTGTTTAAAACAAATTGGTTACAGTGACATGTCATTTAGTTTTTAGAAAAGAACCTCACACAGTGGTTCTCAACTTATGGGTCATGACATTAAAGAGTTGCATATGAGATATTTACATTACTATTCATAACATTAGCAAAATTAGAGTTATGAAACAGCAACAAAATAATTTTATGGTTTGGGATCACCACAACATGAGGAACTGTCTTAAAGGGTTGCAGCATTAGGAAGGTTGAAAACCACTTTTCTAACACATAGTAATTAATGCATAAAGGTTTATTAATCAATAAAAGTACACGTCATCTCAGCTAAGAAATATATAGATTTGCATGCATAAGGCCTACACAAGATCAAGCTAATCAAAATCCCAGCACAGATTGGGAAGCAGCTCCTGAGGTTGGCTGCTAAGGGAAGAAGAGAGTCAATTTTGTTCAGAAATGTGGTCCCTGCGAGACCACCAATGTAGATGGTCCTACACCCATGCACATACAAGGTACTCGGCATGCAAAAAAAAAACCACATATGATCTTGAGAGGGATAGAAAGGCAGAAGATGGGGTAAGAATTGGAGGAGAGAAAAGTGGGGGGCTGGATTTGATCAAAATTTCATGCACACATGAAATTCTCAAACAATAAAAAGTTTAAAAGAAATGTATAGACCTTACTGTTTGCATTCTTGACCTTTTTTTTTAACACTTCCAACAAGTTTATGGAGAAGGATTGAAGGATTGTTATGCACGGAAATGAGAGGCGCTCAAAGTAGAGCCCAGGACCTTGTACTTCATTTGTGACACCAACTGACCAACTCTCAGCTGCAATACTGGGGCCAGGGGAGCTTTAGATCTCACATGTCTCTTTTCATCTTGCAATATTTGCATTTATGCAATGCTATGTCTCACATACAGGCTCTAAGACTAGAGATAAAACTCATTTATGTCCCATATACACCTCACATGTGCAGTATACAGGGAATTTTCTAAGAGTACAGTAAATTTGTGAATGAGGCAATGTTCCATGCTGTGGAATTTTCCATCTGTGGCATCATTTTGGCACTCAAAGTTTTTGGATTTTCTAGCATTTCAGAGTTTGGAACACCACCATGATATACATACAGTTCAGTTCTCAATCCCCTCTTCCAGGTTTAAAAAAAAGGGAGAGAAATTAATTTTCTTGATCAAGCACCTCTTTATAGTTGAGACAGGATCTCATATAATACAGGTCTTCCTCAAACTCTTGTGTAATTGAAGATGACCAAGAATGAGCTGATTCTCTGGGGTTACTGGTGTGCACCACTATGCTCCCTTCATAGTGGTCTTCTAATGTCCAAAGGAATTGGACTCTTTTGGTCCTCCTCTTATTAGCTTTCTCTTATGTTTTTTGGCAACAGTCTCGATGTTGCCAAATTTTCTCTTCTTTTGGCTTCTTGAACATGAATGTTGAGTGTCCAATCCCCTAATCCTAATGATTCCTTCAGCATCTCTCCATTCTATACATATTCTCAGGTTTCATTCTTTTACCTCTATATTCTCAAATTGATGATAAATTACAAAACTTACCTCAGGCCAGTCTAGCTATCTTCTTGTGTATTTATCAATGATCTGTGGAAAGCTAACAGTTTTTCCTTGCCTTGCTGTATAACAGCAAAGTTCTTGTCAATTTTCTCTTCTGAGATTGTAAACAGAACCACAATCGATTTCCTAGGTTTTTCTTTTCCCTCAGCCAACTAGTTTTATCAGGTTTTTTTTTATTTCTTTTTTCTTTTTCTATTTTTTTTTTTGAAACGTGTTGACACTATGTAACTCTGACTGTCCTAGAACTCATTATGTAGCAGGATGCCCTGGAACTCGCAGAGACCTTCCTGCCTCTGCCTCCTGAGTGCTGGGATTAAAGGCGTGTGCCACCACACCAGACCAGCTGCTAGCTAATTTTATCACAGCCACAGAAAACAAACTAGAACACCCTATGTAAGTTCCACCTCCTCAACTGGTTTTCAAGTCTGTTCCTAAGGTGGTCTTCCACACGGATATGCAAGCAAGCCAAGGTCTGTTGAACAGATCCACGAGAGAATGAATTCGATAGAAGGATAAATTGAAATAAATTATAACACAAAGCACTCCATGCTAGGTCGGTTTTCTATCTTCTGGTTTTTAAGGCGGTTTTCATAGTTTGACAATAGACATCAGTTGTGCCGGGCGGTAGTGGCGCACGCCTTTAATCCCCAGCACTCGGGAGGCAGAGGCAGGTGGATCTCTGTGAGTTCGAGGCCAGCCTGGTCTACAAGAGCTAGTTCCAGGACAGGTTCCAAAGCTACAAAGAAACCCTGTCTCGAAAAACCAAAAAAAAAAAAAAAAATGAAATCAGTTGCATGTATTTTCTTAGGCATATTTCCCTAACTCCTCTTTCCCTCCTTTCCAATGAATCTTTTCTTCTTTTTTGTGTGTGCAATCTCTCCTTTGCGTCCATCTAGCCTTTCTGGCCCCTGTCTCTTCTTTTCCCGCTCCCTGCCTCGGGGCCGCGCACCCAGCACTCTGGTCAGCTCCCTTATCGCTCGCTTGCACGCGCGCGCGCACCCTGCGCCACCCCCGCAGAGCTCGAGTCACGAGTCTAGGGGCGGGGCGCCGCCGAGAAGGCGGGGCCTTTGCCGCAGCTTCGCAGCGCGCATGGGCGGAGCCGGCCGCTTGGGCCTCCCTGCTATATCTGCGCCTGCGCCGCGCCGCTGCGGGGCCAGTCGGGACGGAGGAGACAAGATGGCGTTGCGAGCGATGCGGGGAATCGTGAACGGGGCCGCGCCCGAGCTGCCCGTGCCCACCAGTGGGCCGATGGCCGGAGCTCGGGAGCAGGCTCTGGCAGTGAGCCGGAACTACCTCTCCCAGCCTCGTCTCAGTGAGTACGGGAAAGGGACCGGGTCTGCCTGGCTTGTGCTCACCTGTTCAGCCAGCGGGGAGGGAATGGGGTTCATTTCCCTCATCGCGCGGTTCGCAAGCACCTCTCCAGCTTTGCGTGAGCATTGTCGTGACTTAGGTGGGCCGAGGGCGAGAGCACTGACTGGAATCGCCCCATGGGCTAGTGGACTCCTGGCTATTGCCCCACCCTCTCCGGTTTCCCCGGACGGGAGTATTCTTCGGCACTTGTCTGTCTCTGAGGACCACTTCTTGTCCCTCGGATCGTGGTCTGCTCCTGGCCTCATTAAATGTCTTTGAGTTGAGAGAACGCCCACTCCCGCCCCCCCCCCCCGCCCCGAGGACCTCTGGGCAGGTGGACTTGGCAGGAGGTGTAGTGTCATCGCTGACGTGGGCAGGCCCGCGGCTAGATCTGGCTTATTCTGTAGGGACCGCTTCACAGGAGGACACCTAGATAGATACCTGAGAACCTTAGAACTGAAAAGTACCCTAGTCGTGCAGTCCCACCCTCTCATTTTACAAGCGAGACGCCTAAGGTTCTGGAAAGAAGAGGCTATGCCAGGTTTCAGACATCTAATTATTGGCAAAGGAGGAACCAAAAATCGGGATTTCTTAATCCTTGCTTGGTCTTGTGTCGTTTCTTCCTTTACTCAGCAGTTGACTGGAAGGTTGCTTGGCAAGGCCGAAAAGCTTTCCCCCATATCTGGTGTTATGTGCATAGTCTTACGTGTGGTGATTATAAAAGACCAAAATAAACGATGTTTAAGCAGACAAATCGGTCAGTCATTCCCAAAGAAATGGCTCTTGTTGGCTGCAAACTTCAGTTGTATAGCTTCAAACCTCTTCATGGCCCCCTTGAAACCAGGGAGAGAGCTTTGGAAAGAGACTTCTTAAAATAAGTGTCTGTTGTTTTCCAGGTAGTATGGTTGCATTTGCACTGGTTAATTGCCAGCCTGGCTCTGTGGGTGGCTCTTTGGTTAAGGAGAATTTCAGATGGAGGGTTTTAGCCCTCCAGTCTGACTAATCCTGTCCTGAGCTGTCAGTGGGTCATGTGATAACACTGCAGTGTGGGGAAGGGAGAAAACACAGTGAAGAAGACTGGATTGCTGAGATGTGCCTTTTAGGCTTTTTTTTTTTTTTAGAAGAATTGTTGGAGTTAGCCTGTTAGGGCATCATAGGAACAGACAGAAACATTGAAAAGCCTGGCAGATTTATATCTAAGAATTAGATTCTTGTGATTTGCATTTGGTATTCATGCTTTGCTCTGGGCAGAACTCATGGACATGAGTGTGTCTTCTAGAAAAAAATGTTATAAGGCTACAGCAGTCTGTTTGCATGTAATGAATCACTTAGTGTCAATTCTGAGAACATAGAATACTCTCTGGCTAATGTGGTAAGCCCTTCAGAGATAGGAATAGTGTCTCTCCACCATCTGGATGTCCTGGCCGGTGGTTGAAGAGTTGGTCCAGAGGGGGGTCCTGCTGACGAAGCTGTTCCTGAAGGGCTGTAAGTTGCCCTCTGTATCCCACGCTCACAGTGTCTGACCTCCGAAGTGCTCTGTAAATTCTATAACTTGCAGTTCGTTGGCCTAGTCGTGTAGTGGGTAGATTTTATATGGATGGAGTTTGCCTGGAGTTGAAATACTGTACTTAAGCAAACAACTAAGTGAATTTAAGTATCGTCTTTTACTATTTTTGACACATTTTTATTTTAATCAGTTTTAAACGCTTTCAGATAAATATTAACATTTTAATTTTTATTATTAAAGTTTCATAGTACCATCTAAAGTGGTAAATAATTATAGTTAATTGATATATACTCTTTGAACAGAGGAATGAATTAATATCGGCAGTTCCCCTGTGAAAATTAGACCCTGTTTTAAAATAACTTCAGATTTATTGGGCTGGTAAAAAGAAATGGAAAGTAAAATATTCAGGCTTGGAATTAGCACCTACCCTTGAACACGTTATTTGACTTTCTGACATCAATATACACTTAGATTTTAAAGCAAAATATTTGATATGTTGGTTGGCTCCACTTTTCTTCACTCGTGTCTGCTAACCTTAAGTGTCTTGTATCGTAAAGCAGAGTCCCAGCAAAAGCACAAGTAAGGAGCTCTGCTTGCGTTTCCCCAGGACTTCTTTCAGGTGGCCCCTGCTCAGGTTAGTTCTCTGCTCTTGCACAATGGAAGGGATTGTTTTCTGAGTTTTCGTGTTGCTCTTAAGGTGGTGCCTGAAGAGCTAGGGCTTATTGTGCAATGGCTATTCCTTTAAATATGTCACAATCCTTAAGGCTGTTAGTGGTGTTGAACAGCCTCTTTCTCTGCAAGAGGAAGAGCCAGTCATCAGGCAGTGTGTTCCTTAAAATCTTTGTAGTTCACGAAGTTTTGTTTTTTTAATGGGTTGGTTGTTGAGCAACTTGTTTGTTTTGTTTGTTTAAGAAAAGGGACTGAAGACCCTGGAATTCACTGTGTAGATAATGCTGGCCTTGAACTCAAAGAGATCTGCCTACCTCTTCCTCCCAATTGGTGGATTTAAAGCCATTCACCACCAAACCCAGTTTGTTTGTTTTACCCTGTATCCTTGGTAGGTCTCGAACTTGCTGTGCTATAGCAACTGTCTTCCTCAGCTTCCCAATAAGTCATGGTTTTTAAATGCTACTCCATGAATGTTTTTGTATAGTATACCCATGTATCTGCTCTTGCCATAAGGGCAATAATTTGTCAGTGACTGCTGTGTGATGTTCTTGGATGCCATACTCTGAACTATACCCAACTGCTAGTGGTTATTCGGGTGAAGGCTGGATTGGATGTATTGAGGACTAAAAGGTGGTATCTGATGTTTTCTCTGCTCGGTTTTCTTTTTGAATACTTTCATTGTCATGGAAAGGGATGACCTTCTTATTTGAACTGTCTCCTTGTACCAATTTCTAGTATAAATGCTAGGAACTGTGTGTTCTCTATATTTTAAGTTATACTGTAACCAGTTAGAGGAGTTTCAGGGCCGTAGAGTAGCAACGGTAAAGGAAAGCAGCACAAAACTGAGTAAGACAAACTCAGGTCCTCCATTTTGTAGGAAGATTACACTGGCCTTGCTCACCTTCAGTGTTTTGTAAAGATAAAATCAGATAATCTGAAAATGCTCGGTAGAAGTGTACCTCACTCTCCATGGTTTGGTAGTATTTCCACTTAGTTCAGGTGATGGGGTCCACTCGCAGTCTCTGTGTGTCTGTTTACATTACAGTTAATGTGCCTCTGCCTCACCTGTGCCACCACACTCGGTCTCCTGTGTTTTCCAGATAGCCTGTGAGGGAAAACTGGCTTCTCTGTCAGATCTCTCATTCCCTGCTTGCAGAGCTTGTATTTGCTTGGTTTATCATGGCTTCAATAGCCACTGTAGACCGAGCTGGGCTGCTGTTCTCACAGCTCTCTGTGCTGGAAAAGGGTAGGTAGCTTTGCAGCAGCGATAGAATGTAGAAACCAGGGGCTGGAGAGATGGCTCAGTGGTTAAGAGCATTGCCTGCTCTTCCAAAGGTCCTGAGTTCAATTCCCAGCAACCACATGGTGGCTCACAACCATCTGTAATGAGGTCTGGTGCCCTCTTCTGGCCTGCAGGCATACACACAGATAGAATATTGTATACATCATAAATAAATAAGTAAAACTGTAACATATCCTGCACTTTTCATAGCTGAAATTGTGGGTACTCTTGCTACAGAACTCATTGTTTGAGGCAGGGACTGCCAGCAGGTAGCCTAGGCTGGTCTTGAAATCACAATCTAAGTGCTAAAATTACTGGAATGTGCTGCCACGTCCAGCCTCAGGGTGTAGTTCTTAGAAATAGAGGGTGCTGCTCTACAAAGACTTCCAAACACTGGTAGTTCAGTTTTAGGATTTGGCTCAAGTGCTTAGAGACAGGCTTCATTCGGGTTGACAGGCTTCAGGTGCGTGGGCTAGCTCCTTCTCTCTGAAAATGATTTTGCTCTTGTAAAGCCAGGAATAATGGAGCTGTTGGTATTCAGTAAATTTGTAGTGTTTGCTTATTGGCTTTTCAAAGGTCATATATTCATTGTTGCAAATTTAGAATTTTTTTTCAATTAAATTTTATTTTTTTTCTGTTTGTCGTCTGGGGATTGAACTCAAGACGTCTAAGCCTTGTCCTCTGTAGTGGACTCAACTCTGCTGTTCCTGGAAAAGCCATGACTAATGCTCTTTCTTGGTCATGCGTTTTGCTTGTGACTGGCAAAACTTCATCGTGTGTAATGAGCTTGAATTTTAACCATGATATTCTTAGCCATAGTTGTCAATACTCGAAATTCAAAGATAGTACTGGTTTGTTTTTTTTTTTTTGAAGTAGAAGAATTTTAAGAATTGGAGGGATTTTAATGAAGTGTTTTCAGAGTTTCTTATCAATCCCATCATCCCCTTTCCGTGCTGTAAGGCTTAGGGAAGGTTTGGGAAAAGGTCAAGCTTCTGTATCTTTAAAAGTGGGTTTCAGGAAGCAATGTAGCTCACGACAGTTCTAGAAAGTCTTTGAAGAACAGTATTTGGGGTTTTTTAAAGGAAAACAAAAAATTTTTTGAAAGATTGAAATTACACCTTTAAAGCAGTGTTTTCCTAAAATTGGCCCGAAATGCAGCAAATCTTAACACCCTCATCCAAGATAGTAAAAGACAGTCTCAATTTGGGGGCCCCTATTGAGACCATTACAGTTCTGAAACACTGACGCAAGTATTTGCCGTCTGTGTTTAAATGTCTCAGTATGGAACGGGCTTGCCTTTTCTGTCCAAGTCTGTACCAAGACACTTATTTCCTGACTTTGAGTAAGAGGGATTGGAAGCCCCTTGAGTGGACAGACTGGTTAGTAAGTGGTTTCCTCATTCTTGGGAAGATGGTATTTGTTCCAGGAATCTCAAATCAGACAAGTGAAACATTCCTGACCAGTAAATAGTTTTGCATAAATTATTTTAGGCTTTATCGTGTATTTTCCTAAGAAATGTATTTTTTTAGCTGTTCTGATTATGAAATTTAGCAAATTTTGAAGTTGTCTGCTAAAGTTGCTATTTTCTAACTATCTTGTGGTCTAATCAACATGAACTTTGCCACCAAGAATAGATAACTCCTTTCTAAAATGAGTGAAGGGCTGGAGACGTCACTCAGAAGTTTCGAGCATTTGCTGCTTTGCAGAGGACTTGGATTCTGTTCCATTTCCGCTCACATCAAGCACTTCTCAACCACCTTGCACTCCACTTGTGGAGATCAGTGCACTTTGGTTTTAGCAGGCACCTGCAGGCCTGTAATATACATAAAATTTGGACAACCATGCATAATAAATACAAATAAAATATAAATAAACATTTAAAGTATATATTAGAATGAATGAAAGTAGATTAGGTGTTTCTTTCTAGGGCATACATTGCATTTAACCTGATAGTAATATTTGATTCTTTTGTTCCTATTTGCCTAGAACTTAACCTGTCCTACCCTTCCTGGTTTATAGACAGGGGGCACTGTGCCCTGCTTTTAAGTATTTTTTTATTGTATATATTTCTAAATTTGTTTGTGTTCATTTATTTATTGTATTGTGTTTGTAAGTGTTTGGGTGAGTGCATATGTGTAGAATAAGAGAACAACTTTTGGAACACATTTCCTTTTGCTGTAGATTGAACTCAGTATGGCAGCTCTCGCTGACCTTAGCTCCAGTTCCAAGAGATTCAACATACTCTTCTGACCTCCATGGGCACTGCACATACATGGTGCACAGACATGCATGCAGGCCAAACATCCATACACATAAAAATAAAGGTTAAAAGAAGAAAATTAAAGAATATGTTCCTTGACGGGTTGGTCACTCATGCCTACAATCCCCAGCACCCGAGAAGCTGAGGCGGGACAGTTGCTGCAAGTTCAAGACCAGACTGGGCCGTAGAGTGAGACCCTGACTCAAAAACAGAGTACTTATCTCACTGGGTGAGACACACCGTTAATTCCAGCTCTCAGGGAAGGGAGAAACAGATCTCTGTAAATTCAAGGGCAGCCAGAGCTACACAGTGACACCCTGTTTAAAAAGCAACAAGAATACTTAGCTTCCTTGACCCCTGCTGATTTGCCATTGCCTTCCTCCTCCTTGACAGTGTCTTTCCACATAGTCCCTGTTGTTCATAGTCATATTATTCTGTGTGACTTTACCTTCCACATTTTTCTCAGATTTTCTCCGTGAGTTTTGTCACTACTTTTTAAAGTTGTTAGAGGTTCCTTGTCTGTCTAGCTAAGTGCCTCTGCCTCTGCCAGTATCTTGCCAGGAGACCTCTGCCTGACTGCCATCACATTGACCCCCGCCCCCCCACCCCACATGAAAACGGAACTTTTCAAGGGCAGCAGCCGCAGTGCTTCCATAGTACCCTGGGCTCTGAGAACAGTGGCTTACTTGGAGCAAGAGGCAAATGTTTTTGAAGATGGGCATTGAAAAGTTATACAGGAGCAGCTATATTTTAAAACTCATTGAAATTTGTGAAGCTTTTTGAGTTCTAATAGGTAGATGGGGGGAGGTTAAAACCAGAGCGCCATGTCACCTTGTGTCACTAAACACAACTCTTTCTTTCCAGCCTACAAGACTGTCTCAGGAGTGAATGGCCCACTAGTAATCTTAGATCACGTGAAGGTAACGGCACATCCATTGTGGTCTGACTATTGATGTACTTCAGATTTCACCACTACTCTTTAAATTTGTGTTCTGAATTATAAAGCATTTTTCGGCATGACTGTAAGTATTCTCTGTAGGAAAGAGACCGAAAGTCAGAAGACTGGGTTCCAGTAGTAGGTCACGGCCTCAAGTCCCTTGTCTTCAAAGGTAGAGGAGAGAGTTTAACTTTATATAGATTATATATATATATATGGAGAAAACAGAAATAAAGAGTGTGTTTTATAACCTGAAGGATATTATACAGAGAGGTGGCATTTTGTATCCTGTGTTTAAACCTGATGTGTTAGGCTTTTTAAAGTAGTATTTTCCCTCTGTACTAAATTTAAACACTTGAATAACTAAGTGTAATTTACCTTTGAGAACCTGATGTGGACTTGCAAGTAATGAATATACAAGAACAGATTATCTCAGTGGTGGCTGAAAACCATCAGCAGAATGGTTTGCACTGCCTTGCTCGTAAGGATCACTGGTTTACATGTTGTTCTTCTGTGTCTGTTATGAACTTACTGCTAATTTTAGGAAAGGAGTGGTGGAATCTAGTTTCTCAGTGGTTACTCTGGACTAAGCTTTCCACGCGATTCTTAAAATCAGTATCGGCAGAAAAAAATACAAGTAAATATTACAAACAAAAGATATTTTAGAAAGACAAGGAAAAAGTATCAGAGAAAGTTTAAATAGTGTGCTTTCCAGGGTTTCTGTTGGTAGCTGTTGCAACAGGGCTGGGAGAACCACACAGTTATTATTTTGTTACAAGATATCAGTGATGATCATGTATGTTTTTAGCATGTCACCCTCTGGAAGCAGAAAATAAATTAAGAAACATTTTTTAAAGGGCAAAGTGCATATTTCCTTTAGCTTCATCACAATGATAATATTTTTTTATGACAAGGGAGTCTTACAAAGTAATCTTGAGAGTAAACCTAGTACACGTCCCTCTGTCCCAGAAAGAGGCATCGGGTGTCCTCTGTCACTCTCTGCCTCGTTCTTTGATGCTGGCTGGGTCTTTAGTTGGAAATCCTGTGTTTTCTCAGCTGGACTGGAAACCTTAAGCCCCACCCATCCTCTTGGCTCCAACCCTAGTAAATCGGATATTTATACTACAATTTATAACAGTAGCAAAATTACAGTTATGAAGTAGCAGTGAAATAATTTTATGGTTAGGGGTCACCACACCTTGAGGAACTGTATTAAAGGGTTGCAGCATTAGGAAGATTGAGAACCACTGCCCTAGTAACACTGTTTTTTCAGTTAGTGAAAGCTACTCTGTTTTCTTCTGGCTTCTTCCTCAGTACTTCTAACACCAGATGTACAGCTTCTTTCTTCACAACAGCTGAGTTCAGGATTTTTGTAGACCAGGAATTTGACTCATTTCTTACCCCCACTAACTTGCTTACATACGTGTGCTGTACCCACTTCCGTCGTACAGCATGGGTATCTAGATAGACACAGCTGCTGTCAGACTTGGCTATAAATCAGAGGGTCTCTATTCATTTTCCATAATCTGCTAGAATAGCGCATCCAAAGCAGAAACAGTTAGTTTACTGACTTACTTAAAAAGGTATACTAAAAAGTATAAATGAATAGCCAGATGAGTAAATATATAGATTCCTAAGAAATCCTGAGTACAGGGCTTCTGCCCCGAGGAGCTGAGGATCGTGTGTGTGTCTGCTTGTGGCTGCATTCTTTGCAAACAGTAGAACTCCCAGCTCTCAGGTACTTCTATGGAGAATTCATGATGTTACTACTGTTGACCGCATTATTGGCTGTATCGACTAAGTCAATCTCCAGTCTCTTTCCCCGCCTCAGAGATTAGAGGATGGGGTATTTGAAACATCTAGCTCTCTAATTGGGTGCTTGGTTCCCCTGGACAGCAGACACCCTCCATGGTCTCCTGAAGTGCGGGCCCAAGTGTGGTTGAAGGACTTGCAGTGAATTCCTTTCCTCTCAATTGCTCCTGATACCTAGAAAATTACAGGGGTTTTAGGAGCTCTGGCCAAGACCTGAACTAAAGCTAAAAATGAGGGGAGTAAATGAGAATGCTTGTCACCATTGCTGCCATCCTTGTGTTTGACCTTAGCAAGCAGTGGGAAAAGAGCAAGGGGGTAAAAGGATAGGAATAATAGCAACTGTCATTGTTCCCCATGAGATTACACAAAAGCTTAAGTCATCAATACTATTTATTAGACACAGTAATGAAGAGTCAGTTTACGGAAACCAATGTAGCCACTATGCTAGATGTTATTGTATAGAGAACACCATGAGACTCACAGAAAGGCCTACAAGACTCCAAATACCCAGAAATTTTGTTTTGAGTGATTCCACTTAACTTTGACTGGGTGAGTAGAGTCAAATTTGTAAAAGAATTGTTTCTGACCAGCTAGAATGGTCAGAGAAAGGGTGAGTAAGCATGGGTAATTAGAAACCTGTCCATGTCACAAGGATATGGGACTCAAACAACTGCACATGGATGATCTTTGGTTGTCTTGTCTTTCATGAGACAGACTCATATACCTCCCCCACACCCAGGGGTTTCTGTGTAGCCCTGGCTGTCCTGGAACTCACCCTGTAGACCAGTCTGGCCTGGAATTCAGAGACCCACCTACCTGCCTTTGCCTCCTGAGTGCTGGGATTAAAGGTGTGCACCACCGCTGCACATTCTCATTACGTAGCCAACTCTGGCCTGGAACTGCATTCCTTCTGTCTCAGCCCTCTGAGTGCTAGGATTATATCTGGCACACGTGATTTTTTTGACATGGTGAATTGGGCATTGTGAGAAACATTTTATGCTAGTCAAATGTTGTTAGAACATTCATTTCCCAAATAAAAATGGAAAAAATAAATAGGAAATTAAATCCAGATGGACTTAAGTGAAACATCAGCCTATTAGAAGCCTATCAGAAGACAGCACTGAACCCCCCCCTTTTTATTACTATCAGATTGAAGGTTTTCCTAAATAAAAGATAAAATAATAACAACAATACTTTTATTCTGTAAAACTTTACATATTTTTGTGAGATAGAAAATGCCATAAGCAGAATTAAAACATTGTTTATAAGAGGATTAATAATCCACATTCTATAAAACCACAAATGAGTAAGAAAGTAAAAGATTGGCAAAATTAGAGGGAGAAGAAGATTGTTTATGTTTTGTTTTGTTTTTTCTTTTTTTGTGTGCTAATAGGGGAACTGTGAGTTAATCTGGTACCTTTGCAAAATAATTGGGCAGAAAATGGTGCAATTTTCCAGTTACATGTACATGGCATTCACCATAGTACATAGCTTGCTGACTTTTGTGAAGCATTATCTGCAAAAACGAGGATTTATTATATGATTATTGTGGTAGTATAATATGGGACAGCTCTGTGTTTCATCAGGTGAGCAGCTGAATTAAATATGACATGGTCATTAGATGATTTTTTTTCTTTTTGATACAAGGCCTCAGTGTGTACCTTGGTTGGCCTATAACTATGTAGATCAGACCTGCTCTGCCTCTAAGTGCTAGGATTAAAGGCATGTGCTACCACGCCCAGCTTGGTCATTAGATTTTTAACTGTGTTAGTTATGTAAACATTAATTTTAAAATGTTCATTTATTAACATTTTAATGTCTTCAAAATCCAAAAGTCATGTAACCCCTAATGTACAATAATTTGATTGAAGAGATTTTCCCCCATCAAAGCACATAGAATGATATATCTCTCAATAAATCATGTTGGTAGATTATGACTAATATCATGACAAGGTATTGTGTTAAACATGGGTCAATACAGTAAGGCAAGTTGCCCAGTGATGCGTCAGATACTTTACCAGTTAAGTATATAAAGCAGCATCTTATCTGGATATGGTAGCTCAGGAACTTGTAATTCCAGCCCTAAGGAGGTACAGACAGTAGGCTTGGGAGTATCATCTTCAATAATATATATAGTGAGTTCAGGGCCAGCTCGGGTTATATTATATCTCATCTCAAAAATGAGCAGTATCAGGCTAGATGGGTATGTGGAGTAGGAGGGAATCTTTCAGAGATAAACAGTCTTACATAGAATGATATATATGTTTAGACTAGATTGAGTTTATACTTTACACATTATCTTAGTCTGATCATAACATTACATAGTAACATTTTCTCTTTTTCCTCTCATGTGAGGCCTAGGTGATTACAAGTATACATAGCCCAGAAAATGAACATCACTTTGAGTGGAAGAGACATTGTTATTGGTAATCCTTCTGGAGTCTCAAAGCCTTAAGATATACACCCAGAGGAAAGTTAATCAATGTAATTGCTGTGTTTTTGCAAGATAATGCCCTCTTCTCTGCAGCTTGTACTAGTGTGCCACTTTGTGTGCCAGTAAATACAAGTTGTAGGTCCACATTCCACTCCCGTGTGTTTGTTGGAAAGTGGGAAAGTGCACAGACAAGGTGAGGTAGAGAAGCATAGAATATCTTGGGTAACGTATAGAATGCTGATTCTTAATCCTTCACTGCTTCCTGCTCAGTTTCCCAGATATGCTGAGATTGTCCACTTGACGTTACCGGATGGCACAAAAAGAAGTGGGCAAGTTCTAGAAGTTAGTGGCTCCAAAGCAGTGGTTCAGGTGAGCATCCCTCAAAACCATTGAGCCATTTCCTAATCAAAAACACATCATGTTCCATGATTACAGGGTGATGAAAAGCCACATTCACTGATGATTGGATGCTATCAAAATGATACCCAACTCAGTTCTTTGGAATTTTTTCCTTACAGTTCCTAGTTCTTAATATTATTACCAAGTAAAGAAAGGTTTCTTAGCGTGTTCCCTAAAAAACAGCCTACAGCAAGGGTAGGTGAAATTTCTAAAAGTGGTCAGATCTTAAGTTTTCTTTAAGTATTATAAGATGACCAAAAATCCTCAAATTTTCTTTCTTTTTCATTGTTCTTTCTTTCAACCATCAATTTTATGCATAACTGACATCCGCAGCTCACAAGCAAGACCCTGGGTCTACTAAGTGTCCCTGACCTAAATTCTATTTCCCTTCTGGTTGATTCTTTCTCTTCATAGGTATTTGAAGGGACATCAGGTATAGATGCCAAGAAAACATCCTGTGAGTTTACTGGTGATATTCTCCGGACACCAGTGTCAGAGGATATGCTTGGTAAGTGGACATCACTCTTTATTCTGCACACAGATCTGTTTCCTTTTAAACACGTTTATATAATATCTAGAAACATAAAATGTGGATTTGGAAGTCCAAGTCTACTCTCTTTTCTCTTTTTGCTGTTGCATAGGTCGGGTATTCAATGGATCAGGAAAACCTATTGACCGAGGTCCTGTGGTGCTGGCTGAAGACTTCCTTGACATCATGGGTAGGGGCAGTAGATGGATTTCAGTGCTGGAGAAAACAACTTTTGATATTGGGAGCCTTGCCAGAGAAAGAATAATTGTTATGGTATCATATCAAGTAAATAATTTTAAGTACAGAGAAATTATATAGTTTGTTGTCAGAGGTTTCTGTCCCGCCCAGTCCTGCAGCCATTCAGTCCCAAAGAAACACAGAGGCTTGCATTAATTATAAACTGGTTGGCCTATTAGCTCAGGATTTTTATTAACTAACTCTTATATCTTAAATTAACCCATAATTCTTTTCTGTGTTAGCCACCTGGCTTGGTACCTTTATCAGTGAGGCATTCTCATCTTGCTTCCTCTGTATCTGGTGAAGACTACAGACTGGGCCTTTCCTCTTCCCAGAATTCTCCTGTTCTGGTCACCCTGTCTGGCTAATGGCCAATCAGCCTTTTATTAAACCAGTACAAGTGACAAATCTGTACAGGGTACAAGAACATTGTCCCACAGCACAGCTCTTGTCTTTTCATTTTATCTCTACTTCTATCCATGAGTAGTATGCAGACATTCTAACGCCTTCCCTTTTTGGAATACATCAGGTCAGCCAATCAACCCTCAGTGTCGGATCTACCCAGAGGAGATGATTCAGACGGGCATTTCTGCCATTGATGGCATGAACAGTATTGCTAGGGGACAGAAAATTCCCATTTTTTCTGCGGCTGGATTGCCGCACAATGAGGTGAGAGCTAGGGTACTTGCTGTGTCATGTCTTGGGGAGAATCTGTAGATGCATTGGCTTACCTGGCAAATAGTTGGTATTATCTAGTCACCCAATTCAGGCTTGCATGTCTGCTCTCTCACTTCTTCTGTATCTTTATGAGAATAACAGAGAGTTTCATTCATTAAGTTTAGAGTATTAAAATATTCAAGAGTTAAAAATAAGTTGCTTTGCTGTTAGAATATGATTGTAGTTTACTGCTTGTTTCTTTTTATCCTTAACAGATTGCCGCTCAGATCTGTCGCCAGGCTGGTTTGGTAAAGAAATCCAAAGATGTAGTGGACTACAGTGAAGAAAATTTTGCCATTGTGTTTGCTGCTATGGGGGTAAGTATGGTATTCTGTTTGGGAATAATATAAGATTAACTGTTATTAGAAAGAAATTATAAACTACACATACATCGTTGACTTTGTTCCTAGGTAGAGACAGTTCACCTTGGCATTTTAGCAAAATGAAGGAATTGGATTTCACATGTGACAGAAAATTAGTAATACTCTGTATACCCAAAGTGCTTTACTCCAATTTACATTTTAAAAAGGAATAAAAATGGATGCTTGAATTTTTTTAAAAGAAGGAACAATTTAGATTCATAGCTTGGCCTTCATCAAAAATAGATGTTGAGAATTTTCTTTCTCCCAGCACTGATGAAGTCATTGATATTTAGGTAAACATGGAAACAGCCCGCTTCTTCAAATCTGACTTTGAAGAAAATGGCTCAATGGACAATGTCTGCCTCTTTTTGAACTTGGCTAATGACCCAACGTAAGTAAATATGGTCACTTCTTTCTGTTTGAGAAGATTGGGATCAAAGGAATTAAGGAAGTAAACGTTACAGTGAGCGCCTCTTCACTGATGAAACCCTATATTTGAATTCCAGTCTGCTTGATTCGCTTTGCAGTCAAGACAGAGTTAACGTAGACACCGAAGCTCATAAAGTTGACTGGATTGTTAAATGACAACAGGCATCATAGATGATCAATAAATAACCTTTTCTTCTTACGTGGGAAATATGTCACCTGTTTCCTTCCTGCCCCTCTTCTCACCACCCAGTTTTGAGAAACAATAGCTCTGAGAAATGACAAGCATTTGTAAACTGATTTAACCTTGTGGTACTTACTGTTCCGTGAGTACACAGAGTAATTGCCTACAGAGGCATCTTCAAAGTAATAATTGGGTTTCTCATCCCTCCCCACCCCCCCAGATTTGTAAGACTGTCAAAGGAGAAATTGCTGTTGTGTTCAGAATTGTTTTGGTTCTGGCTTTTGAGTGGCCTGGGACTTGTTTCATTTCAGCATCGAGAGAATCATCACTCCCCGCCTGGCTCTGACCACTGCTGAGTTTCTGGCTTACCAGTGTGAGAAGCATGTCCTGGTCATTCTGACAGATATGAGCTCTTACGCTGAAGCGCTTCGAGAGGTAACTTTTCCTTCCGTCATTTTTTTCCCCTCAGTCAAACAAAATGAGTCAATTTGTAGGATTATCTTGACCCTTTGTAAGTTTTTTTTTTCTTTAGTCATGTTTTTGAGCTTGTTCCCGAATGATTTGTAGATTATCTTTATTAGAAAAGACAGTACAGATTTTTTTTCTTTCTGTGAACTTGGGAATCTTAGAAGGTAAGATTAAAATTAATAGCCTGCCTAGCATATTGTTACTGTCCCAAGGGTCTAGGAAGTAAGAAAGCCCCACAAGCTGGTGACGATGTTATGCTCCCAGAATGTTAGCCCTTTCTGATTCCTAAGTTTTAAAAAATTTTGTCTGTTGGCTTGTCTGGAGTATATGTATTTGCTCATGGAGGCCAGAAGAGGGCATCAGATTCCCCTGGAAGTGGAGTTATAGATGGCTGTGGGCTTCCCAGTGTGGGTGCTGGGAACTGAGCTCTTAACCTGCTGAACTGTCTCTCCAGTCCTTCAGATCTCTGTTTTTAATGATTATAATTTTTTTGTTTTTTGAGACAGGGTTTCTCTGTAGCTTTGGAGCCTGTCCTGGCACTAGCTCAGGCTGGCCTTGAACTCACAGATTTCCGCCTGCCTCTGCCTCCCAAGGTGTGCGCCGCCACCACCACCCGGCCTTGATTATAATATTTTAATAAGTGGTTTGGTCATACTGTCTTTGGATTTTCTTCTTCAGAAAACCACATGTTTGTTTAATAACAGTTATAACACTATCATCTTACAGAAATTTAGGGGTATTTTAAGACAAGTTCCTGGTATTTTTAATAAGTTACTCTTTTGACTACATAAAAAGACTTCTAAGGAAACCTGCTCTCAAGCAACCTAGATTTTAAAATACCCAAAATTATCAGCACACTGTCACAGTGTTCATGTTGACTCTGTGAAGGACTAGAGTCTTCCCTCATTGAAACAGATCAATACTTTTGTTAAGGACAACAAAAAGAGTTATGAGAAAAGTTTTTTTTTTAAGATAAGCAGTTTACAAACCTAGATTTGCTTCACATTAGATCGGCAGCATTAAAGTGTTCTGCCAGATCGCCGTGGCAGTGTCATTGCACATTGCTGACTGCTGGTCTGTAGGTCACACTTTGAGTAACATTGCAAGACCCTACATTAGTAATGCTCTGAGGGGCTTGTGATGGTGGAGTAATGCAGGTACCCACACTCCCATATGTGTGTCCCTAAGAAGACCTAGACTCCTGGCTCTGTGATCAAGTTCATAGATAGCCCAGTTTAGCCTTGACTTACTATGTAGCTAAGATATTGACCTTGACTTTTTGATCATCTTGCCTTCCCAAAGTGTTGGAATTCTAGACATATGTCACTAAGCTGGGCTCTGGATTTTTGATCATGGGAAACTTATCTGAGACTCAATTCTGACTGTAAATTTGGGATACACTTTTTTGTTTGGTTGTTGTGAAGTTTGACTAATGTGTGAGTCATGCGGCAAGTGATTGGTTCTGGTATGTGTTCCTCGTTTTGACCTTTTCGGGTCTGTTTTACATAAAAATGGATTGTTACACAACATGCCATAGTTAATGAATTGAAAATTTTGGCTTTAGAATTAACACAGTTTGACTTATAGAATTATAGCTAGAGGGTTTTTCTCCTACTACATTGTTGCAATAAAATTTTAGCAGAAAATCTCATTGTTTTGTTTTCTTATTTCATGTTTTTGAGACAGGGTCTCAGTGTGGCCAGGCTGTCTTTGAACTTATAGACCTTCTGCCTCAACCTCCCCAGTGTTGGAATTACATGTGTACACCCTATTAAATTTCTTTCACAGAATTTATCTATGCACATATTTATTGTCACTCATTATTTTTAAAAACATAAGTGAAGACTTGTGAAAAGAGCCTAATTTTTTTGTTCCAAAACTCCAAAGATTTGAGAAAAGTGTAGTCATTAGCAAACTGAAAACAGAAGAAATGACCATGTGAATATTATCACCCTTCCAGCCCCAGCTGAATCTCTGATCCCTAATATTTTGTTGAGAATACTGAAGCTGACATTTTTTTTAACTTTTATTCTAATCTCATACTTTACCTTCTGACCGCAGTTTCCCCTCCCTCTATTCTACCGAGTCCTTCCCCTCACATCCCCTCTTCATCCAGATCAACTTCTCTTTTGTTTCTCTTTTTAAAGAAAAGGCAGACCGATATCCATCCAACATGACCTAACAAGATACAATAAGGCTGGTCACAGACCTTCTTATCCAGGCTGAATGAGGCAACCTAGTTGGAGGAAAAGGGTCCCAAAATCAGATGAAAGAGGCAGAGGCCCCCCAAGGTCCGTGTTTGTTGTCACACAGACGCTCTAGCAGGACGTTTTCTTACCATGATATGACATGGTTCTCTCCTTGCTTGGTTCGCTGTCAGGTCTCAGCAGCCAGGGAAGAGGTTCCTGGTCGGCGAGGTTTCCCAGGCTACATGTACACCGATTTAGCCACGATCTATGAACGTGCTGGCCGAGTGGAAGGTAGAAATGGCTCCATTACTCAAATCCCTATTCTCACCATGCCCAATGATGGTAAGTTTGCATGTTTGTTGTACCAGACTTAATCACCTTTGATCTCTGTGTGTGTGTGTGTGTGTGTGTGTGTGTGTGT